>JAKSZP010017915.1:0-26771 GCA_022478985.1 Massospora cicadina | reverse complement strand
GGTTAGCAGGGCCTCCCAGCCCTATTCCCTTGCTTACATTGCTCTCCACTGCAACTCTGCTGCGGAGAGTATAACCATGAGTAGGAGTTGGGGTGTATTCTGCCCCTTTCATCACCAACATTTTTGCTCCTCTCTTGGCTTTGCTTGGTTTCAAAATGTTATTTGTGGTGCACTTGTAGATTTTTATTGGCCACATTATTTTCTTGCGCATTCCATTGTTGATTTTTTTCCCAATTGGGTTAAATTCCACATTTTCTGGGGGTGCACTGAACCCCAATTTTTCTGCATTCATTTCCAAATCAGGCTCCACCAAATTTGAACTGGTCAGATTGGGTGTATGGTTTTCCGTGGGATCAGATTGGTTCATGGACTCAATTGCTCCATGTCTTCCTGTATCTACTCTGGCAATATAATTGATTCCACTGAGGCCTTTGCCTTGGCCGCGGCCAGTTTGCGAGCTTGTTTGGCCATTTTTTATTCTTTTAAGAGAATAGGGTCAATTATTTTATATTGCCCGTGTTCTCCCCAGTTGAAGGCTTGTGTAGTATCCCTAATTTTGGCATACTCTGAGTTATCTTCGCCCATTTCCTCCTCACAGAATTCCATTTCTCTCAGGCCTTCTTTGATGAGGCAAGCATGAATCTTGTGCCCAAAGGCCTGGCAGTGGTTGCAAATGGGGGTGTTTTTTCACTGTTGCACGGAACAGCTGAAATTTTTTCCCATCAATTGTGAAGGATGTGACGTGGGGGATTTTTATAATATCCTCTACTACATCCTGGTTTGGTGAAATTATTGCTATTGCCTTCCCCCATGCTAAGGGTTGGCATCAGCTGAAATAGTTGCATTTCAAATTGTTTAATTTCTCTGTAGGCTTCCAAGCCTTCTTGGAAATGACTTTCAACTACTGTGCGCGCCAGTGTAGTCAGAAGATAGTCAAAAATGATGAAAATGTCTTTGGATTCTGCTCAATGGGTGCGTTTGGTTGATACCAATTGTTGTCCATCGGGAAGGTCAAGTACCACTCTGACCTTTGCTGCTTCATTTGCTTCTTCCGTGGTTTTGAACCTAAGGTCTACCCAACCTCTGCGGATAGTATAGGTTGTTAGGTACACCGCATGTGAGAAAATTTTTTGTTGGGCTTTGCTGAACTTTTCCCACATTGTCAGTGTTTCAACGCCCAGAAAAACTTGGATCCCATGTTCCACCGATGACAGTGGTTGCAATTGGGATACTTTTAAATAGCTGCAATATTCTACTAAAAAATTGATGAAACCCTCAGAATGTGCAACCTTGGGTTTTTTATTTTTGCTTAGATTTTCATTTTGTACCTGTGCGCTTGGTACCTTTGGGAGGTGCAGGTCTGGGTCCGCTGCCCTTTACCACGTTTGCTCAGCTCTTTACTTTATTGTTCATACTTATCTCGCCTGGTGTTGATTATAAAATTACACTGTTTGAATTGAATTACTAAAAGTTATAGTAATCGGAAAGAAAAGTTGCAATACTCTAATTTTAAATGGGATTTATTGTGCAAACGGATGCTTCACTTTCCGCCATAGGGGCATTATCCCAGAAGGATGATGACGGTGTGGAGCACCCTGTCATGTTTTGCAGCTGAAGCTTAAAGTGTCATGAACGTAACTAAATCTGACTGAGTGGGAGTGCTTGGCAATGATATATGCATATAAACAGTTCCAGGTATACCTCCACGGCGTGGATTTCAATGTGGTAATGGGTCATGAATCCTTGAATTGGCTGCAGAACCTTAGGGAACCTGAAGAATGGCTTGCATGATGGGCCTTGAAGCTCCAAGCATATGACTTTAAGGTAGTATATTGGCCAGAGGCAAAACATCAGAATGTGGTCTGTCTCTCACGTTTACTAACGGTCGCCATTACAGCAGATTTGGAAGACATCATGTATGAGAAGATGATCGTGGGAAAATATCATGATGAGCCACCACACGTGATTAGGGCTAGATGGGCTTAGACGGAATACCTTCTTGTGCAATGGGGAACTATATATGAAATTTGGAGAATCAATGCTGAGTTTCCTGAAACCTTCCGCTATGTCATCAATTATTGTTAGCTCATAAGGCGGTAGATCATGGAGGTAGCACAAAATATTGGATTTTTTGTGATCTGCTACTATTGGAGAGCATTCACTACAGCGTGCTTAAGACAGTTGCTTGTTGTCGCCAGTTTTAAGTGGATAAACCATTTCATAAGAAAAATTTCCACCATCTGGTTAAGCCTCATTCCGCGTGGCACACTGTTTTCCTTGACGTGGTGAGCCTCTACCAATTGGTGCAAAATCGCTCTAAGTTTCTACTAGTAGTGATCGTTCACTTGGTAAAATGGATGAAAGTAAGAGCGATCAACAGTTTAGGGGCTTTCACCGCCACCAAGTTCATTATGGAGTGTGTCATATAGCAACATGGCTATCCACAATTTTATTCTCATGGACAACGTAACAAATTTCACTTCACATGTCCTTCCCAAGTTGAATGAACTAATGGAAATTCGTATAGTCCTAAATACACCATACCACCCTTAATCTAATGGGATGGTTGACCGGTTTAATGAAACATTGGTAAAAATTTTCCAAAAGCTTGTAAAGTATCGTTCCTCTGAGTGGAGTGCCCTCCTATCCACTGCCATCTTTGCTTATAACAACTACCACTCATTGAAAGGAAAGAGTCGTTTCCAAATACTTTATGGTAGACATCTGGCTTTGCCCACATAGCTTTACTCCTGTGTGGAGGACACCAGCGGGGTAGAACCACAGCGTTATATGACCAGATTAATGGACACGCTGATAAAACTTCAAACTGAAGCTTATTCTTACCAGTTTAGCTATGAAGATTTGAGATCAGGCGGCTGACTAAACTAGATTTAGCGGACTACGCAGTTTGCTGTAGGAGATTATGTCTTGTTCCATGACCAACATAGATTTGGAAGGAAGAACAACTCTCTAACATATGGACCAGACATATTAGATATTTGAGAAGACTGGTATCAATGCTTACACCATTAAAGAACCTGCAGGTGGTCATATTATCAAATGAGTAGACGCAAAGTTTCTTTAAGCGTATAAGCAATAGGAGCTTATTGTACAGTCAAGAGGGGTAATGTCAAGAAATTGGTATGATTGGATGATAAGCCATATATTCAGTGGATCGTATCTTATTAGTCAAAGAGAGCCTTGAGTTTTGGGTGGTAGATTATAACAACAAGGAGTGAAATTGATTAGTGATAATAGTTTGGCAAATAGAGGAAAATTTTACAAAATCCTCAATGATGGGACAAAACCCCTAAGATGAAGTGAATAGAAAATTTAAAGCTGACAGGATGAAATAGACTGAGAAGATTTAAGATTAAGAGCTAAACGAGATAATGGAAGGAGGAGGTCTTTTAGAAGAGTATAGAGAAGGAAAAGGGTTAGCGGAAGTAGCCTGTTAATTTATATAATAAATAAACTAGTATCCGTTGGGGCGATAGCTCCTTATTTTTACTTTATTATCTATCACTAAGGATCGTCAATATTCATATTTTCCATCCATTACTAAGTGGTGCTAAACCTGTGAACCAGTCTAGTAAGTTTAATTATTACCACCAAAAGTTACCAGCAGGTTTGTCTTTTAAACAAGGAAAAGATGAATATCTCACCTTGACAGTTACTCCTAGCCTCACTTCACATTCAATTTCCATTAGCCCCAAGCTGCAACAAATTGAAACATTAGCTGTAGTTTGAGTCCCACATCTGATTCTCACCTCAGCTCTAATCCAGGTTTTTTGAATTGACTCCATCTATGGCCTGATCCTATTCTCAGCAGGAAGTCAGGCTTTTGTCCCAACCCATTTCCATTTTTGGGGTGTTGACTCAGAATTGATCTTTTAGGTCATTCAGATTTATATTTTAAAAATTAATCTTAAATTAAAATTTAGAGTCAAAACAACAATTGTGGCCTTATCAGAAAGCAAATAACCCTAAAATGGGTGCGTGATTGTACAATTTCACCGCCCCAAAAATACAAAAAGGATTTGCCAACTGATGGGTCCAGCGTTTTTTAATCTATAAAGGCTTTTCTGAAAATAAACCAAAGTTTCACTCCAACCAAAATTGAATTTTTTATTTTATTTCTTACTACTCTAAAAATATCTACTACAGTGAGCTCCCTTAACTTGACCTCCCCTCATGGTGGCCTACAGATTTTCTCCTGGGTATTAGAACTATTCCTGTCTGCAGCTGATAGCAACCACCACTCTGGGGTATTAAGTCCTCCACACTATGCAGACTACCTTACTGCCTAAAGTTACTGCTCTCTGTGTCAATATGCCAAAGGCTCACAACTGTGATACCTGAGACGTTGTTAATTTCCTAACCCACTCCTCACCTGGAGCTTCCCAAACTAGACCTGCGGTTACCCTCAAAACTAATTTCTAGTATGTTGTGGGGCATTTGATTTTATTATGTTCATTTCCCTCACCTTTCATCTAGATCCTCAGTTAATAGAGTCATTTGAATGGCTGTGCACCTGGCATTTGGGTGCTCTTGTGGTTCATTGAGAACCCAAGTCTACAGCCTGTAAAATTTTTCTTTGCCATTTTCTGACACCAATAATATAAGGAATGAGAAATGCGCCAGCAGGGATTTAGGGATTCAATTAATAGTAGATAAATTAGAATCAAACTATTTATAAAAGCAGGGGCCTCTGGTTAAGGTAATATATATGCCACATTGAATTTATTATCTAATCATTAGTTAATTTTACAGCTTTATCTAGAAATAACCTATAGAGATGGTTGGTCAAACCAATTATAACAATATAGTATGCAAGAATTTGGTCTCAAAGCCACACTAGACTGGCGTCGCTGCAATAAGCATGAAGAAGGTGACCACATCATATTAGAAAACTAGCTAATCCTGCTTTTAAATTGAGGAACACAAATCTAAGCAGTAAATCAAAGTTCACTTCACTCCATATTGTTGCCAAAAAGATCAACCAAAACGAATTTTATATGATACAATAGAATCAAACTCCTCTTTCTTAGAACCTCAGCAACAAACTCAATGATAATGAAAAAAAACTATACATTCTAAAGCTGATTTCTGCCTTTTTGTAATGTGAAAGCCAGACCTTAAAATTTTTAAGTGCCCAGAACAGTAAGCAACGGAAGTCTTAAATTTATTTGAGATGGCACTGAAGAGTTAAATGGCTATAGAGAGGAAATGGAGAAGCACCTTTGTTTCAGAAGAGTCTGTTTGTTGGTAGCTATCATGGGGTATTATAATTACTATTTTAACTACGTGAAAAGACACAAAATAAGAATATAATAGGAGAAGATATACTTTTATTAGTGAAAGTTCTCAAAATTTTAGGATGGGTCAATGCCCTGTGGCAGATAGGGTGCCTAGGTCCTCCTCATTTTGGGATCTCCACTCCTCATTCCCAATAATGAGATTGAGCTATGTTCATCTCTTTTAAGTGGCTTCTGGATTCTTGTCTTCTAACTGATACAGAGCATCAGGATTGCAATCTTGGATACCAGGACAGGGTTATATCAAGTGATGGTTCTTATTGCCATCTATTAAAACTTGCTTATATAAGCAGGGGGTTCTTAAGCGACAATCCATCCAACTCTTGAAGGCTTGATTTCACGAGTGAATTCAGATGGTTCATTTGCTTTAATTTCTTGTATTTTTTAATCATTTTCCAGTATTAAAGCTGACAGTTGTACCATGATGAAGACACATAACTTGATAATGTCTATACATGGTGGACGAAACAGAAGCATACTGCACTACAATAACTAGAACTACTTGCTGATATCTGCCATCCAGGCCCATATTGATACTATAAGGTAAGCAAGGATGTATACCATAAGCGCATTAAAGTTGTTAAACTAAAAATATGAGATTTTTGTAAACTTTATACCTTTCACTAGAATGCATTAAAACTCTTAAATCCTTTGTATGTGCTCTTGAGATTAAACTGAACTTTATATCAAACATCTGGACACACTGAAATCAAATCCCTAAAGTTCACCCAGAAAGACCTAGAAAAACACTTTATACTTTTAAAAGCTTTTTAATTCAGTTGCTTGCGCCTCAAATCAACCTGAATTTCACTTTAAGGTAACTTGAAACATCTGTATATGATCACATTGCTCAGATTGGTAATTAAACTCTTATTACTCCAGGGAGTGAAGGATAATTCTTATAAAGGAGTTTAACTCAATTAAAGTCTGAATGAGAAAAAGAATGCCTTCCTAAACCTCACCATGCATTATAATGAATCCCTTACTACATTTACCAATATCTTCTATACCTAAATAAAATCTTTATCTACTCTAAAAATTATTATCTAGATGGTAATGTTGTTACCTCATTGTTGAAATGAGAAGTGAACACAACTAGTGATGTTCAATAGCTACGTAAAGGTAGAATTAGTTAAGTTACACACAATTAAGGTATATTCTGTTGGATTAAGCATCAGTATAGACATGATTAAATATTTTGCTGAACTTTCCTACTTTCTCAGGGTGTGCTTAATGGAAAAATTGAGCTAATGCACCAAATTATTACGATATCAAAAAGTACATCAACACGCAATTAGAGGAGTCTGTTTCTTGGGTATTTATTACTTTTACTCATGGTTTCAAGAATGTACAACTGTATTGAAGCCTTGGAGCTATACATAAAGGGGCTGCTCCAGAGCACAAAGGAATTTCTTTCAACTTCTGCTGTAAAAGATAAGGTTAGTATAATTCTTCAACAAAAGATCTTTTTATTTGGCGTCATTAGCACCAAATAAAACACAGCAAAAAAACAGATTCTGCGAAATATGTGTCTAATATAGTAGTATTGAAAGTATATATAGTAATATGATGATTTGGGTGCTTGAGGAGGGACTTGATGTATAACAAATTAATCTTATTAAAATTAGCAATTTTGTATTTGTAGCTTAGTTTCATTGTCAGTGGAGTCTAATTTCGCTGAAATCTCTGATCTTTTGGGGTTCTTGAGTAGATTGACCAGTGATGTTCAAGCTAGTATGTGAATGAATGACTGCTGTTATATCTTAACTGCAGCTTTTAAAGTTTTTGTAAATCATGTAAATCTTGTAACTGCATTGATATCTTGGTCATCACAATTGATTGACTTTATAAGTTTGTTTTACAAACTAGTAATATGCTCATTTCTCATAGTTGTAAGTATGAGGAAACTATCTTTTGTTGGAGTTTTGTAGATGAGTCTGCCATTGGTGGTAAAGCCCAAAGATATAAAAGGGGGTTCATTAGGGATGTCATTTATGACATTGTGTTCATAATCTTTTTGTCTGGTATTATAGATGGTGTATCCTCTGATGCTATATTTTTTCAACTGCAAATTGTTGCGGAAGTCAGGGGGTATTTAAAGGCCTTTGTCATCAGGAATATAGACTACCCAAAGCCTATATAAGGGGCTTTAAAAGTTTTTATTTAACTGAGGCAAGCCGACCAGGAGACGGGCATTACTGAGTATGTGTGGAAAACAAAGATATATAAAATTGGGCACCCTGGGGTACTCAGGTTACCCCTGTTGCCAGCGGGACTTCCAGGTATGGGGGGGGGGTTGGTGCGCTACTCTGAGTAAGTTTCCCCACTACAGAGCAGGTGTGAAGAAGGGGTCTGTGCGGAGGAACCAAAGTGGGAACCACGATTCTATGAGCGCCTGTTGCCTTGGCCTCATATATCCATAGAGCCAGGCTTAGAAGTGCTCCAGTAAGTGGACGTGGAACATATTGATAACCCCAAGGATGGTTGGGACCGTGCCCCTGAACGCATCTAAGGCAATGATTTGGATTGTCCACATTGCAATGGGTATTATTATGGAGCGGGGGGCAGATGAAATTGGTGACTCAATCTGGAGCGCGAAGATGCTCTTTGATATAGAAAATTCCTGCTCGTTTTGAATCTTAAGCAGGCGCGCGACTTTTTGGTATATGGCTTTGGTTGGGGGGCATGTTTCTAGGCGGTGATGTAGGGAAACTCCCCTCCACATACTGCGCAGGTTGCATGGAGGGAATTGGAGTGGTCCGCCATCCTATAGGTCCTTCTTTGACAGCGTCAGGCGTTGGCTCTTACCCTCAGCTGTAGGAGTGGGTGGTGCGTCATTCTTCACACTGCCTTCTGTGTGGTTAAATCATAGGTGATGTCCAACGCATCTAGGTATTCGATTCTAGCAATGGTTGGGGTCATAGCAAGTATGTATCTCTGGGGGTGGTTCTCTGGATTTCTTAATTTAAAATGGGGGCTGGGTCTTCCCCTTCCCTGCACAGTGCCAGTGTTCTCTACGGTCCATCCCATGTGGTGGATGGTTTGGAGGACCATTTGAAGTGAGGGGGGTTTCCATGCGGGCCCGTTGCAGTAGGGTGTTTAGAAAGGTATAATAGTAGTCTGTGTGGGCTATGTGGGTTGGTTAATTTGAGCGCCTGTGCGAAGTTAGTCCTTACTGCCCTGGACCAGCGTTGTTATGGGAGGTCTGGGGCAAGGACTTCCTTTATCCAGGTACCCAGGATGCGGTTGGCGTGGCTCTCAAAATCCATTAGTCCCATGCCTCCACTTGAGCATGGGCCAAAGAGTGTTTCCATCTGCATGGGAGGATGAGATCTGGGCCACAGCCAGCCCTGGATGAGCGCGCGGATTAAGTTATAAAGGTGGTGAAAAGGTGATCGTGTGGGCAGGGTACCATAGTATTGGGAGGATGAGTGAGTTAGCAACTGTTACTCGCCCCATTAGTCCTGGGGATCTTCCCTTGAGGGAGGCTACGCGGTTGTATACCCGCATTAGTAGGTTGCTTTCCATTGTCTCATTGGCATATCCCCCTGTTTCCAGCCATATACCAAGGTGGCGGACAGGAGTGGTGGTGGGAGGTGATGCAAAAGGTAAGATGAGTGGTTTTTTTCTTTGTATGGGGGTCTGAGGTTCTGGTGTTGTAGCCCAGTTGTTAGTGTACTTGCCTAAGAGAATGATTTCTGTTTTCCTTTTGTTGAGCGATGCGATTCTCACCATGGAGTATTCCTCTAGGGTGTGTTACAGATGTCGGGCATCATTTTTGTTAGCTATACCTGTCATGCAGTCATCCGCAAAGGCCAGTATCTTGACTGTTGGCTAGCCTTGTACAGTTATGCCCATGAGGCGTGAGTCAATTACGCGGAAGAGTGGATCAAAGCTGAAATTATACAGCAGTGGGCTGAGGGGGTCCCCTTGTTTGAGCCCTCTGTGTGGTGTGATCTTGTTAGCTAGAAAGCTAGGGCCGCATACAGCCATGGTTGCAAATTTTGTAAGGAGCATCGCCCAGTTTATAAATCAGGGTGAGAGTTTGAAAGCGTGTAGGCATTCCTTTAGGTATGGCCAACTAACGCGGTTATATGCCTTTTCCTGGTCTAAGAAGACCAGGGATCCAGTTGCTTTGGACTGACATATGTTTGCAACAGGATGTATGTTGTTCCAGATTGAGCGCCCTGGTATAAACCCAAACTGGTTGGGTGACAGGACGTCAGAGGCAATTGCTCCTAATCTGGCTGCTAAAATATTTGTTAGAATTTTTGTGTCAGTATTAGAGAGTGCGATTGGACGCCAGTTGGCCAGATCCAATTTGTCACCCTTTTTATACAAGGTTATGACATATGATTCATGGACACCAGGTAGGAGGCGTGTTTCCAGCAAGCAATGGTTCATAGACGCCAATAGGAGGGGGGCAATTTGCTGAAAATATTTTTGTAAAATTTGTAGGGTATCCCATCAGGCCCTGGGCATTTCCTATGTGGTGCACCGCAGATTGTATCCAAAAGCTCCTCCCATGTAATTAGATTTAGAATATTGTAGTTTGGTGGTGTGCTTTGTATTACGGCAGTTTGTTTAAATTTTGTTATTTTTTGTGGGTCTGTCAGCGTATCATGGTATAATTTGATGTAATAGTGGTGTACTTCTGCCTTGACCTCACCAGGGTCAGTTGCCACGGCGTTATTGGTCTTGCGGACCTGTGTGCATGCGGGCTGGTTGCTGCAGAAGTGGAATTGGCGGAAGAAATATGTCAAACGTGTTTCACCTTCCTTTATGAACTTACCTTTGTTTGATACTTTGATTCTGTGTTGGTGCTTGAAGATGAGGGTGTTTAGTCAGGCGGATATTTCCGCCCATTTGCACCCCCAGTTGGGGCTATAACCAGATCTCAGGGTGTTAAGCTCGAGGTGGTCCAATTCTGCCAATGTACGCCTGATTGTGGCTGTATTGGTGGTGTACTTATGTATTGCAAGATGTCAGGTTTTGTTTATTAGTTCCTTTTTGAAATTTTCCCATGTTACAATGGGATTTGATATAATTGGGGCTGTAAATTCTTAGTTCATGGCCTCATGTTAACCCAGTCAGATATTTCAGGTAATTTTTTTGTTTTCTAGGTGTAGCTTTCTCCAGGGTGACACCTGTGCATGGGTTTGGGTTGGCGATAACTGCACTGAAACAAGTCAGAAGTCAGAGAAATAGACTTTTATTGTTGTAAATTTAGAAATTCTTGATCATTGGGTTTGAGGAACAAGGATGTGATCGATGCAGCTCATTGATATGAGCGCTCCCTCACGTATGTTGGGACGTATCATGTGGGGAAGGAGTGGTGATCCAGGGGGAGGGCATCCTGTAGGCCAAGAGATGCCTTCATTGTGTGGAATTTGATGTGTCCTGGTGGGTATCCCCTGGGGTTCGGCCATTGGTCCATGTCAGGGTTATCCCAGCAGTTAAAGTCACCCAACAGGATGGTATCTGGTGAGAGGGTGAGTGTTGGAACAGTTTTGAGAAATTGTTTTCTCTCAGCTGCGGTGCACGATGCATAGATGCATGCTATTGAGATTGTTTCCTCTTGGCATGTGATCGTTGCTACCAGGACGCAGCTGTGAAGGTATGACGAGGAGTTTGCAATTTTTAATTTCTTGTTATTTTGGATGATCAGCTCACAGTGAGACATCCATACCAACTGTGATGGTGAGACCCTGGTTGACCAGGATCCTTCTTCCCCTTGTAGACAGTGGGTTTCTTGGATGGCCAAGATGACTACAAGGGTTTTTGCAGGAAGTTCAGCTTTTTGGCTTGGGACGTTTGAGCCCTGACTCCCGCAATGTTTAGCATCCCTATTGACACTGAGGTGCCCGCAGCGCCTCAGGAGCAGTTGGGAGGGCCCTCTGGCCCTAACCCACCGCGGCTCATTTTGGCCATGCTTCACTTCTGTACTCCAACTCTCTCAGTGACAATGTAAGTTCCCTTGATCTAACTCAATTTTTTGCGGGAATTGTGGTTTTTGGAATTTGCGTTATCTTTTCCCGCACATATCTCATGATGGTTCAATGTGGGGTGATGATCAGGTTCTGTAATTTTGAGGTTCAAATTTGAAGAATTGTGCACCACATTTTTGCCCTTATTGAGGCTGAATTGTTCCTCAAAGTGTGCATGATTGATGTCAATTGGTGACTCAGTTGAGTTGCTGTGAAAATTTTCAACCTGGGCATATTGTTCTGATTAGTTAGCTTTGTGTATATCCAAAGTATCCTCTTGAATTTGTCTGGGGTTGATGGATGATTCCGCGTGTACTGCTGCCTCAGCTGCTGCCCGCTTGCAGGCTTTTTGTGCCGCTTTGCGTTGTCTATGTGTAACTGGGTCCACAATGGAGTAAAGCCCATCTTCACCCCTGAGGAATGGGTGGTGGCCATCAGTCATTCTGGTGAAGTTTTCGTTACTTTTGTCCATGGCTTCCTCACAGTAGTCTGCTTCCATTAAGCCCTCCTTCATGGGGTATGCATGTTCCTTGTGTCCCAATGAACCGCAGTGGTTGTATATAGGTGGTGCGCGTTCCGGTGTAACTCATAATGTGGATGACTGTCCCCTATCCACAAAGTGAAACTCTGTTGTGTGGGGGATTCTTGATAAATCATCTTCCACTTTATGGAATGGGTTGATAATGGTGATAGCTTTGCCTGTGCACAGAGTTGGCATCAGGCAAAATCGTTGTAATTCAAGTTGCATAACTTCTCTGTAGGCTACGAGCCCTTTGCGGAGCTCCTCTTCAATTACCTTATGAGGAAGGTTGGTAGGGAGCAAGTCAGAGATGAACAAAGTTTTCACTTTGTTCCATCTGGTGCACATGGTGCACACTATTTTTTGCCCTCAGGAAGGACAATTTTAATGCAGACTTTTGCTGCAGCTTCCACTTCTTCAGCTGTTTCAAAGCCAATATTGATCCAGCCATGGCCCATATTGTTGGTGGCAACATATACCGCGTGGGGGAAAAGGGAGGGCTGTGCCTCACGTGTTTTCTCCCATAAATTTGGGGACTCATCCCCAAGGAAGAGTCAGAGCCCATGTTCCACCTTTGAAAGGGGTTGGTTACATTGGATATACATGTATTGATCTTGTTTTATAGTAAATACCATAAACCCAGACGGTGTCTGAGTTTGTGGTTTCTTGGCAGCTTGGTTTCCTGGTCCCCCTCCAGGGCGTTTCTTGCCCTTAGGTGCACCGTTTTACGCACCTCTTGATGTGATGCTCGCCCAGGTTGTATTAGATTTATTATAATCGCCCATCTCTCCTGTGTGATTATCAAAAATTGCTGTTTGAATCAAATCATAGTAACTAAAGTGATTTTTATGGGAAAGAAAAGCGGGATTAAAAGTTTATAAATCATTTTTGATTGCTGTCATTTTAGGTTCAATTAATTTTTATCTAACCAGCTATAATAGCACTAAGATTAGTATTTTCAGAATTAAAATTTTTTAAAGGTTTTACCAATTAGTGAAAAATAACCCTATAACTTTTTTTCTCAACGATACTCTCGCCAATAAATGACCTAGGGAAAGACTTTAAGTGCCACGCATGGACTAAGTAGTATTTAATGTGTGTGGTATTGTCATTATAAAGAGTTTGGTTCCTCTACTCATGATGATGGTTGCAGGCCCGTCCATAAATTATTTAATTTTTCAGTTTGTCAGAAGCACATGTGGTAGGAAATCACTTTCTGTCTCATCTTATTTATGGCAACTTAAGCCTTTTGTCACTCTCTTTAGACTCATGTTAAGCGAGTTCATAATATTACCCCTGTTGTTCAGCTGAATCTTGACTAACTTATCTGTTAACACTTCCTGGTATCTTCAAGAGGATAGAAGATTCTTATTTGCATTAATCACTTAAGTTAAAAAACTCGGTTTTTGGGCAATCCTTCCATATAAAGCTTTTTATGTGACATGCTAATGGTTCTATGGTAGCTCAACTGATAAGAAAACTAGGCCAATGGCAACAAAATGGCTCATTTGATCCATATTTAACTGCGATTTTCTTAAGATTGATGAGTGAATTCGTTTTCATTCCATTTAAATTTAAATTTATTGCGGGGAAGGCCGACCATGGGATGGACACTTCTGAATATGACTCAGGACAGATAAACTTAGTACCGGGGGAGGCACCCCAGAGAAGCGATGCTATCTCTTGTTGCCAGTGGGAACGCCACTTATGGGGAGGAGGAGGGAACGTGTGAAGGGGCCGTAGCCATTATTGAGCACGTGTGGAGGAAGGGGTCTGATTTGATGAACCAGACTGGGAACCAGGAGGAGACCAGCTGTCGGCGACGCGGTGGGAGGTATCCAAACATCCACGCTTGAAAGTGGTCCACCAAATGAGACTGGATTCTGTGGACAGTTTCTGGGAGGGTGGAGGTGGAGCCTGAAATGGCATCTAAGACAATCTTGTGGATGGTCCACATGGCGATTGCAATCACCAGAGCACAGAGGGAGGGTGGAAGGGAGGAGGCCATTGATAAAGCAAACATATCTCTTGACAGACTGAAGGGATGCGTTTGATCCTGGCTCAGCAGACGTTGAACTTCGCACCATATCACTTTAGAGGTGGGGCACTTCTCCAGGCGGTGGAACAGCGTTCCATACTGGCCGCACACGACACAGGATGAGTGTAAAGTGTTAGAGCGCTCAGCTTTACGATACACCCACCTCAGGCAGCGCCACACATGGGAGCGGACTTGAGGCTGCAACAGAGGGTGATGTAAATATTTCCAGATTGTTTTTTGGGTCTCAATGGAATAAGGGATGTCCATCATGTCCTGGTAGTCCACCCTGGATAGGACATGGGGCCGAATGGGGATCACGCCATCATGGATGGGTAGCCCTTATACCTCTTGTGTGAACTGAGGAGAGGGGCAGGCTCTTCAGGTTGCATGTCCACTAATACGAATTCTCCACTCTGCGCTCCGCATGGTGAGTAGGATTCGTTTGTAGTGGGTTTTTGTCCCATGAGGACCTGTGGCCGATGTGTGTGATGCAAGGTATTTCATCAGGGAGTGGAGGTTCGATGGATTGTTGAGGCCCAAGGCTCGGGAGAAGTTGGAGCGGGCTGCACGGGACCAGCGTTGGGATGGGAGTGTAGGAGTGGTGACGGCCGCGATCCAGGTGCCCAGGATCTTGGCATCATGGGCTTTGAAGTCAAGCAGGCCCATGCCACCATGATGATGAGGGCCAAACATGACCTCTAGCCGCACTGGTGGAGGGCGGCCTGACCAAAGCCATCCTTGCAGCAAGGCATACAAGGATTTGAAGAAGCTTGGGGAGAAGGGGATGGTGTGGGCTCCAAACCAGACTTTGTATAGGAGCATAGAGTTGGCTAAAACAACCCTGCCAGTAAGGGAAGTAGGGTGGGTTCTGAGAGAGGCGATTCACTTTGTCACGTTGTCCAGAATATGGCACTCCATTACTGCTGACGTGTATCCACCTGCCTCCATCCACACACCCAGATGGCGCACCGGTCCTGTGGTAGGATGTGGCACGAAGGGGAGCACCAGTGGAGCGGTGTGTGTTGAGTTAGTAAGGCGTGGACGTGGGCGAGCAGATGGGCCGGGTTGGGAACTAATTGCTGGGGCCCAGCAGTTCTGAAACCGACCAAGGAGGATGATTTCAGTTTTGGAGGCGTACAGTGCCGCGTTGCTTACCCGGGAATATTCTTGGATGAGAGCTTCAAGCGCGCGTGCATCTTGATTATTAGACACCCCAACTACATAATCATCTGCGAACGCCAATATCTTGACTGGGGCTTGGCCTGCACATGGACCCCAGTGAGTTGGGCATTCACATTTCGCAGTAGTGGGTCAAGGCTGAAGTTGTATAAGAGTGGGCTGAGGGGGTCCCCTTGTCGCAAGCCCCTTTGAGGGTGGACTACTTCCGTTAGGAAGCCAGGGCCACGCACTGCCATTGTTGCAGATTCCGTGAGCAGCATCACCCAGTTGATGAAGCGAGGGGGTAGGCAGAATTGGTGGAGGCAGGCCCTTAGGTATTCCCAGTTTACTCTGTCATAGGCCTTTTGTTGGTCCAAGAATACAAGTGCCCCAGAGGCTGTGGACTGACATACATTAGCCACAGAGTGCACTTTATCCCAAATCGGCCTTCTGGGGATGAAACCAAATTGTTCTGGGGAGATGGTGGCAGATGCTATAGTCCCTAATCGGTTAGCCATAATTTTTGTTAAAATTTTGGTGTCTGTGTTTGTTAGAGAAATGGGGCGCCAGTTGGCTAAGTCAAGCTTATCCCCTTTTTTGAAGAGTATGACAGTAAAGGCCTCATGTCCTCCTGGTAGGAGGCGTGTTTCCAACAGGCTTTGGTTAAATGAGGTAAGCAGAAGTGGGGATATATTTTTGAAATATTTTTTGTAATACTCATATGGAATGCCATCTGGGCCTGGGCATTTTCGGATTATCGCACCGCAAATGGCTGTCTATAATTCGTTTGGAGTAATTAAATTCATTATTTCTGGGTATTGGAAAATGGTGCAGATATGAGCTCAGTCGAGAAATTCTGCCACTTCAGCCGGCTGAATTGGTCTATCTTGGTACAACTTGGAGTAATATTTTTGCATTTCAATTGCCAATTTGGCTGGTGTATCCACAATAGAATTATCCAATCTTCGCACCTGTGTGCAGGCCACGCTCTGGCGTGGTGCAAAATTTTTTTAAAGAAATATGCGGTGCACTTGTCACCTTTTGTGATGCATGTGGCCCTGTATTGAACACAAACTGGATGTTTGTGTTGCCTTTCGAGTGCGTTGAGGTGGGTGGCTGCCTCCGCCCACTTCTGGCCCCATGCAGGGCTGTATCCTGTAGCTAGAATGTTGGACTCCAAGTGTGCCAATTCTGCCAGAGCGCGCGAGATAACTGCTGATATGGCTCGTGAGCATCTGGAGGAGAGATGGTGAGAGTGGCGGATGGTGTCCTCTTTGAAAGTTGCCCATGTGTAAATGGGGTCTGCGCAAAACGGTGCAACAAACTTTTTTGCCAAAGTTGCCTCTTCCACCCACGTGGAAAATCCTGGCGATGCGAGCTCGGGGGGGCGGATTTTGCACCAATGTGGGGCCTTAGCAACTGTGACAGGTAGGTGGTAGGTTATTGAGACCAGTCGGTGGTCAGAGAATTCCATTTTCATTGTTTTGAAGTGGGAGATGTGGGGTTAAAATTTCGCCGGCATTAGAATAAGATCAATGTGGGTTATGGACCTTAATTGGCCGTTGTGGATGTGGGGACGCGTCATGTTTTTGAGCAGCGGGGCATGTTGTGGCAGTGCATCCATTAACCCAAGGGTGGCCTTTAGAACGCGTAGTTCTACGTGACCCTGTGGGGCGTGGGGTGAGGGAGGCCACCGGTCCATTGGTGAGGTTAGCCAACAGTTCATGTCACTGACTAGGAAAGAATCAGGGGGTAGCGGGAGGGATTTGACCAACAAGAAAAATTCCCAACGCTCATGTGCACTGTTTGGGGCATAGATGTTGACGATCGCGTGCACTATGTTGGCCCACAAGAAGGTGACGATGAGCACTCAGCCATTTAAGAATGTTTCTGAGGATACATATTTGAAAAAATTATTTTTCTGAATTAGCACCCCACAGTGCTTCGACCAAAAGCATAGGGATGGGAGGAGCATTGTTTTCCAAGTTTCCTCAGAACCTCGTGGACAGTGGGACTCCTGGATGGCCAGGATATCCACAGGTAAATTGTGTTGTAAAAAACTCAGCTTCCTAGCCTGGGATGGGGAGGCCTTGAGTCCGGCAATATTCAACATCCCTAAAGTGAAGGTTTCCCCCATCGCACCTTAGGTGTGAAGGGGTGGGCCCCCAGACCCACCAGCCTCTTCTAGGTCCCCACGGGCTTTTACAGCAGCGCAGGTGTTAGCAGTAACACTATCAGAGTTTTTGTTGATTTTTGTGGAAAGAGTCGCATTGGCTTTGGCCTTTGCTTTTTGTTTTCCCGCCATCAGACGAATTTTTTGCGGTGCGGATGAGTTTGGTACACCATTGAGCGGGTCAAAAAAAATTTTCAGTTGGGATAGGTCCCAAGTCAGTTTTGACTGGAGCTTGGGTACAACGATTGGGTGAGATCAAGTCTCCCATTGGATCCTCAGATTGAGTGGCCCACTCATCATGGGCTTCCCAATCTGATTGGTTGATGAATTCCCAAGTTGCTTCCACCGTGAAGGTTTCCATGTCCTCCTGGCATTGTGAGTGTGGGATAGCGGTGGTGGCCTTGGCCATTTCCTTGCCCGTGGCCCTATGGGCCTGCTTGGCCTTCTTCCACTCTTGCGGGGAGATAGGCTTTACTAATAGGTAGCATCCTTGTGCTCCCCATGGGAAAGCCTCCTTGGTGCTTGTGTTGGTTTGTAGTGCGCCTCTCCGCTGGCCATGGCCCCCGAGGGGTGCTCTTGGAATGTGACGCCCTCCTTGATGGGGCATGCATGCGCCTTATGGCTGAACGCGTCACAGTGGGTGCAAATGGGGGGCGCGCTGTCCACGGTCACCCGGAATGGGTGGGTGGTATGCCCTGTGATATCAATAAAAGTGGAGTGCGGGATCTGGGTTAGGTCCTTCGCGATCTCCTCAGTTGGGGTCAGAACTGCAATGGCTTTGCTGGTGCACAGGTGTGGCATCAGCGTGAAGCGTTGCATTTCTAAAAGATTGTATTTCGTCATATATGGCAAGACCAACTTTCAGGTGTTGTTCCAAAGTGTCACATTTTACTGTAGTAGGCAAAAAGTCAAATGTGAGGAAAATTGGTTTGATTTTGTCCATCTGGTGCATTTGGTTTCGATGACCCATTGCCCTTCAGGGAGGTCAACTAATATGCGCACTGCTGCAGCCTCATCTTCTGCTTTTTTGCTTTCAAAACCTAGGTCTAGCCAACCGCGTGACATGGAGTGAGGTGCAACGTACACCGCGGTTGGGAAAATTTTGTGTACATCTTCACAAAATTTTTCCCATAAGGCCATTTTTTGGATGTCCAGATACGCGCGGACTCTGAATTCCACTGACGAAAGTGGTTGGGAGTGTGGCGTGTTGATGTACTGGTTGCATTGTGCTTGCCATGCGAGTATCTCTGGGGAAATTGTGACCGCCGGTTTTTTAAGATTTTTGTCTATTCCGCAGATTCTCTGGGGTGTTTTCAAACGTTGGAGGCCGCGGGCCTTCCACCTGCTCCTCTTACCTTGCTTGCCCAACTTCTCTCTGACATGGGCGCAGACTAATCTCCTCTGTGAGATTATCAAACTAGATTCAGTCTTGATTTGAATAGGTTGCAAAAGTGTTTGCAACGAGAAAGAAAATTCTTGGATTCGTTTTCATTACATGCTTTATTGATAGAAGGTGTGTATGTAGTGTTAAAATAGCTGTTTGCTTCCCACTATATTCATCAGGTGACTCACAACATTGGAGATTAAGTTTTGTATTTTTTTGGAAAGTTTTTTATGAGGGCATCCATGGTAAGTAATAACTGGCTTTCAGGATCACAGGCTGTACTCTGGATCCTTTGTTGTAAATTGGCCTGATGACTCAAAGTCTGAGGGTGATGGATACTTACCTTTGCTGCTTTTTGGTCGAGAAGTCTTGTTAATCCATATATCAAGTCTGGTGAGGCAAATTTCAATTAAATATAATTTTCACTTAAAATTTCAAAAAGGAGAAAAAGCGTAAGGTTTATTAATCAAACCAGCATTTTTAAGAGTAATTGGGGAGGGTTATTGGGGAAAATCTAAACTGCCCAAGATTAGATCTAAAAAATGAACAAATTGGGGATTTGGTGGCAGCCCAAAATAATTTGGTTGATATGCTTGAGATCGTTTTAAAAAATGGGTTTGAACCCCGACAGAAGTTTGGGCTTTTTGGTCAGTTTGGGATCAATTCCTGTTACCTGACACATCAAAATTGGCCGTTCAGGTAGGAATCCTGACAATACCCCCTCTAGATCTTGGTGCAGGGGGGAAAACGGATGAAGAAAGTGACTATGTACATGGTTTACAATTGTGCCCTGAACAACCTCTACAATTGAGTGTTCATTGCCCCATCTATATATGACTCAATAAGGCCCAGACCAGTCAGTGCTCAATTTGTGATTGCGACCCCAGGAGGGTGATGGTAGAATAGGACGAGATCACCTGGTTGGAAGGTGTTTAGAGGATAATGCTTATCATTGAATTGAGAAGTTTCTTTACTGGTTGTGGTGGACAGGTTTTTGGCAGTTAGAGCCTGAAGTTTTATGATTTTAATTGCAATACCTCGCATTGAGACTTCATGTGCTTCAGGAGAAGCTTGGTCAATCATCTCATGGACTTTTGAACAAAGATGGGGATTTCTGCCATACAACTCTTGGAATGGCGACATCTTAGTAATTTGAGTGGTAACTAATCTGATAGGCTAGAATTGCACTAGGCAAACATTTGGGCCAATGAAGGAGATCAGTCATAGCTATTTTCTGGAGGGTTGCAGTTAGAGTACCATTTACCCTTACTACCATTTCATTGGTTGTAGGATGGTAGGGGGTGGAGAATACCTTTGTGTTTTCCATCAGGCCAGCTAAATCTTTCACCATTGTCAAGCAGAGATTTTGTCCGTTATCATAAAGAATGACGTTAGGGCACCCATGCTGGGTGATGATCCTATTATACAAAAATGTGCGTTACCTTTGCCAAAACGGTGGGGATTGATATGGCTCCTGTCTACTTAGTTAGATGGTCCACAGCTAGTAGGAGGAACCAATGTCCATTGGAGGCCTGAGGAAGAGGTCCCACAACATCAATGCTAATAGTATGGAATGGTTCACTGGGTGGGAACACTGGATGTTGAGAGTGGGGATTAGGTCCAGCTTGGCTTTTACATACCAGACATGACTCTAATACATCCTGAATAGAAACAAACATTCTGTCACAATAATATTGAGTTTTAAACCACTGGTAAATTTTCTGAATTTCCCATGGCTGCCTTGCTGATGTCCCTCTAATCTGACATTGGTTCAAGCTGAAGTCTTACATAAGGCACCCATTGTTTAGACACAAGTATACACAATTAAACGTTTTTGACTTATTAATTGCCGATCTTTTCACTAATTCCTTTTGGAGGGTCAGGTATTTGTCCTTCCATAACTGTGGTGGGATTAGGAGGTTGTAGAGTCGATCCTCTTCAAGGGTCAATTATAGTTAAGATGGGAAGCTGATATAGACAGTCTGCGTTTTGGTGGTTTGGCCCTGGTCAGTGGATAATGAAAAAAGTCATAACCTTGAAGTTTTAATGCCCACCGGACTAATCTCCCATCAGGGTACTTCATTTGCTGTAGGCAACGTAAGGAAGCATGATGGCTACAATGGTAAAATGCTTCTCATATAAAAAGGGTCAGAAATTCTTAATGGCCAGGAGGACCATCAAGCCTTTGCATTCTGTAACGCTATAAATTACATTCAGCTTTAGATAAGGTCTTGCTGTAGTAGGCGATAAGATGGTCCACTAAGTTCTCATCATGCTGAGATAGTATGGCTCTGATTGCAATTCCGTCAGCATCAGTAAAGAGGAGGAAGGGTTTATCAAAATTTGGATTAATAAGTACTAGAGAGTGAGAGAAGAGACGTGTAGCAGGTCAAAGGCCTGCCGTTGCTCTTCTTTTCACTGAAAGGGTATTTCTTTCCTAATTAGATACACCAGAGGCTCAGAGGTGTCTGCAAAATGGGGGATAAATTGGCGATAATAGACCACCATTCCTATTAAAACTTGTACATCTCTTAGGGATTTAGGGGGGTCTTCTTAGTAATAGCCAAGACTTTATCATCCATTGGGTATATTACGGCTTTACTGAACTTATGACCCAAAAAATTCATCTCATTCTGGAAGGAAGAGCATTTTGATGGATCTAGTTTTAACAAAGATTGCCATAGCTGCTGAAAGTCTTGCCTGAGGTGATCTAGATGTTCAGTAAAGTTTGTCAAAAAATTGGTAATATCATCAAGATAAACTAGTACTAAGGAGCCTTTTAAATCGCCTAATATTCTGTCCATAGCGCGTTGAAAGGTAACAAGGGAATTAAACAACCTCTGAGGCATTTGAGTGGGCCCAAATAGTCCTTAATTGTGACTAGAGCACATTTTTCCCAAACCTCTGGTGACAAATCTACTTGACAGTATCCACTGGCGAGATCTATAGCTGAGAAATAGTGGGACCCCAACATTAAGAATAAAGAGTCATCTATACGCAGCATGGGGTAACTATCTTTGCGAGTGATGGAGTTGAGGCGGCGATAATCCATAACAACACATTAACAACCATCCTTTTTCCAAATTAATAAGAGTGGAGAAGCACATGATCTTTTGGAAGGCACAAGTAACCCGGCCTCCAACATTTGCTTTAGCTCTAGGGCCACTTGAGCTTCTTCCACTTTAAATTTTTGATATAGTCAGGATTTAAATGGAGGGTGATCCTCAGTTTTGATTTGATGAATTACCCTGGACATTTCCCATAGTCACTTGGTCCAGAAGAAAAAAATATTGCCATACTCCTTGAGGAGAACTTTAACATCCTAGAGTTTGTTCAGGGAAAGATTACCCCAATTCTACTATCAACAAAAGCTATGCTGGGTGGAGGATCAGATCCTAAATGCTGTAAATATCCAAAACAATTTACATCGGCAATACTCTTAATGGGACATAGTTTTACATAAGCAATAGGGGCTATGCTGAGGGACCTGGAGAGCTTTTGTGATTAAATTCCCTAATAGAATAGAGATAGATTTCCCGTAGGCAGAATCCAATATCCCTGGGCAGGTCAACGCTTCCTTGATGGAAGGATTTGGTTGTCCACTAAGCTCCAAAATTTGATCAGGAGGTGTAAGAATCTGAATCCCCATATCTACAATAACTTGTGAGCCTGAGGTTATTGTAATAGAATGAGGGGTATACAAAGGAATCCCATCTTTAGCATCCACAGCCTCTTGGGGTAACTTAATTTTCCCCCTAAGACTTGGCTCTCAATTCTGCAAATATAAGATGGGTATTTGAGGAAGCATGTCCATTTTTAGGGGCTCCTTATTTTTGAATGGGATTTCAGTATTAATGGAATTCGATACCCTAGTGGGGATAGGTATTTTCCTTGTGTTTGATGATGCAGTTAAGCTCCCACATCACTTGGACTCCAATAAGCAACTTGTAGTTATTGTTTTCTAGTGCATCAGCGGGGGCAGCAATTATAACTTCTCAAACGAAGGGGTAAAGCAGCATAGGCTCCTATCGCCTTAGTAGACTTACTACCTGCCGTATATATTCAGCTTTTAGAATCTAGTCTGGAGCTATTTTTATCTTTTGGATAAGCTGGGAGGATGTAACGTTTACTGGAGAACCAGTGTCAATTATTGCCAGGACTTTAACCTTATAGACTACTACTTCAACTTGAACCACCTATGGTCCAAATTTGGATTTAATAGCTAATAGGCTGTTATTAGGGATTTGCAGTGAAGAAAGCGGACGATTCTGCTGTGGCCAAGCTTGGGATTAGCAATGCGTTTAAAAGTTTTATCTGTCAAGGCTTGGCTTTCTATATAAGAGCTGACCACTAAAATGTGTATGGGTAGCTGACCAACATAAAAGTAAGAAAGCTGGAGGTTTTTATTCTCTTTAATAGACAGTGGGACTTCAACTTCTGATGAGACAGCTAACACAAAACAACTGGAAGTACTGAGGATAAAGCTAGATCTAGAACAAGGTCTTGAGGCACTTGTTTTCCATCAGCATAGGGGGCCTCTTGCCCTATATAGACTGATCTTTTGCCGACTTATGTTGAAGTATGCGGCATTCAGCTACAGTATGGCTGGTTCTTCTGCAATGAGTGCAGTATATTTCAGGTGCAGGCGAATTGGAGGGTGTAATGGACAATACTTGAGACTGGGGCTTATTGGTGTTAAAATGAGGTGTCCTGACGGGTTTATGTAGTTCAGCCGGGATTTCCAATATAGCCTCTTTTTTAAGGAGAAGGGACGTTAAGTTAGACTTCACTGCTTTAAGATAAAGTAATATATTAGGCATATTTTTAAACGCTCAAATTTAAGTGGTAATGGCATTGTCTGATGTAAGTCAATTCCCTGCAACTAGAGTTTGTGCTTTGAGATAAAAACGGTGGTCAAATTCTCTGATAGCTTCCCCCCATTTTAAGGCTGATACCCATAAAGGTCTGTTTTTGATTGGTTAAAGTTAAGTCGCTCCAGAAATTCCAAAGCAATACATTCTTGGCATTAGTCCAAGTATGGTAATGAATCAGATGAGAGACCATAATGTCTTAATCCATATGGATAAGACTGTTAGTCAAGTGTTTAGGCTGTTGATGGTCAGTCGCTTCCTCCATTGAGCTTTCATAGCAACATAAGAAAGAGAAAATACTTTCCTCTCCAGGGACAATTTTTATTTGAATGAAGGTTTAATTGTACCACTTGGGTGGTTGGAGGACGAACGACATGAACTGATATGTGGACAGCGCTTTCACCTAATGAAGAGGTGATACCTTGGGAATACGCTTGAGGTTAAAGCATCTATTTGTCTCTGCAGATTGGTAAGATTGCCAACTACTAAATCTACTTGTTCGTGGGCACCACTGAGAGCCAATTTTGTGGTGACAAGTTGTTTTAATTGGCGTACTTCGTTTTTAAAGAGGTATTGGTGGCTAGAAGGTCGAGTTTATGTTGTTTGGTGGTGAGAACTCTTTGTTCTAATCCACATACCAAAGCAGGTAAGGTGGCCATGGTCCCAAGGCATTTGTGATGAACAGGTAAGGAAACTTTGGGAGAGAGGGGAACTCCAAAGTAAGTTGGACTCCTTGGGCGACGCATCCCAATTGGACATTAAGATTTTTTATTTTGGTGAATTAATGCCCAGAGTCGTTTTTTGGGGATTATGGGGTCCCCACTGGGCCCTGGAGGCCCTCTGGGTCCAGGGGGTCCCCATACTCCATCTTGTCCATAATGACCAGGGGGTCCTCATTCACCT
This sequence comes from Massospora cicadina, assembly GCA_022478985.1. Lineage (NCBI taxonomy): Eukaryota > Fungi > Entomophthoromycota > Entomophthoromycetes > Entomophthorales > Entomophthoraceae > Massospora > Massospora cicadina. Next base: position 2,419 of record JAKSZP010017915.1, on the reverse strand, counting down.
TCACGTCCATCATAACTGGGAGGTCCACGCTCATCAGGCCCTCCTTGAAGCCCAGAGCTATAGAAACTATTCTGGCTTTCCCTTTTATAGTAGAACATTTCACCAAGGTTTAATGCGTTCATTGACAGAGTTGATAAGGTTATCAAACTTGGAGCATACTTCTTAAATATGATCTATGACTTGATTATGGATAACAACCTCCAGTTGACTTAAACAAGTTGTGAGGTTCATCCAAATGAAACTCATGACACCTTGATCTAAGCAGGTGAACACATCTTGTATTTCATTAATAAACTGCCAATTTTACACAATAGCAGTTTGGTTTTCATTACAAAAATTGGGGGGCAGAAAGATAGAGTTGGAGGAGCTGCGAGTGTATGGTCTCCAATAGCTGCAAGTGGCGGAGTAATTCATGGTGTTAGAACCCTGCCACTTGAAGTAAATGGTATAAAATGGGGTGGACAAATTAATGCATGTAGTGTTCTGTACGTCCAGCTTCAACCTGTTCTATATTGAGCAAAGAACTTTGAGCTAAGATCATCATAAGGGCTATCACAGCAAGAGCTCTTCTCCTACTGGCTCAGCTCCCAGGGACGAAGGTCCCTGATAAGAGGAGCTGGAGAGCTTCAGCGAGGCCAGATAGTTGAAAGCTGTATTGTCCGATGGATGGAGCATAGGTCACTTCCATAGTAGGGGGAAAGTGAATATTGTAGTTGGTTGTGGTATCACTGACATTCACTTTGATTTCCCAGTTGCTGAGATGGGTGGCTTCACAATCTGAGGAGTTTCTGAAACACAATTTTTATCAACCATATTTTCTTTTGTTGTTTATGTTTTATATTTTTTTCATTGCAAACTTGGGGTGCAACCTGGCAGGGAGTACCAGTTTTTTTGGGATCACAGGTCGTACTCTGGATCCTTTGTTGTAAATTGGCCAGATGACCCAAAGTCTGAGGGTGTTGGATGCTTATCTTGGTTGCTTCTCTTGGTTGATAAGTCATGTTAATCCAGATATCAAGTCTGGTAAGGAAATTTTAATTAAATACAATTCTTACTTAAAATTGTAAAAGGGAGAAAAAGTGTAAAGTTTATTACTCAATACCAGATTTTTAAGATTAATTGGGGAGGTTTATCAGGGAAAAACTAAACTGCACAAGATTAGAAAAAATGAACAAATTAGGTATTTGGTGAAAGTCCAATTCTCTCTGGTTGATCTGCTTGAGCTCGTCTCATAGCTTGGTTATGAACCTTAAGAGAAGTTTGGGCTTTTTGGTCATTTTGAGACTGATTCCTGTTATCCAACGCATCCAACTTGGCCACTTGCGGTAGGAATCCTGATGCTGGCTGTAAAGAGATCTTGAGATAACTCTAGAGCTAAATGCCTTGACTGTATTCTCTTTATATCCATTTAATGAATTGATCTATTACAACAATAGTAAGCTGATTCCCTTTTTTTAGTACTAGATGGTCCCAACCCGAGGGGGGGATTCATCAATGTTTATTGAATTACGCCTGGGCTCCTAAGAGCCTGAGGCGAGGGAAGGGGAGGGAGGAGGCATCGAGAAAGGGAGGGGTTTGCGCGCCAGAGCCGTGCTGCAGTGACAACTGAGCGGGGGAGGGTTGGCGACATAGTGCAGACCTTCAGGGCCATCTCAAAGTGTACCTGAAAGTGGGTGATCATGTGTGGAAGGGTCCACACCTGCTGGTCAAAGGCAGCACGAAGGAAGGAGTTATGGATGGTCCAGATGGCTGTGGCATAGGCGAGGACATGGAGGGGTCGGTGGCAACCAGACAATGTCTGTTCAAACATGAGGTCTTGCACAGGTGTCCAGACCAGGGCTGAGCATGGAGGAGCGCGCGGGCCTTTGGCCAAAATGCGGAGACACCTGGACGGGTGAAAAAACGATGGAGGTGGGAGTCAATACGCTCCACACAGCGGGGGCAGCTTCAGTGCTGGAAGGTAGGGCCAGTCCGGTCCCCTGTCCTGTATGAACAGTGGAGAACCCTCCATAAGGTGTTGGACACCTTTGCTGACAGGATGGGGTGATAGACGTCCTTCCACAATTCCTTAAGGTCAAATCTCACGGAGGGAGGGAGGAGCTCAAGGAGCCTTGGGCGGATGGGAGGACGATCTTAGGGGTTGAGGCGAGTTGTGACTTTTGTCCATTGTGCACAATTGCATGGCGACGGGGGCTGAGGCCAGGGCCTTCCCTTCTTTATGGGAAGGCAAGGTGGATCCGTGCGCCTACTCGTTTCAGGGCAAGGAGAGCCTGGTTTCAGTAGGGGGATGAGGATGGTTTTAGGCGATGGCCTGGGTGGTTTGTGAGCCACTCCTAATGAGGTCAGAGATGCTCTAGGAAGACCCAGAGCTGCTGACACTGACTGGCGGAGGGCGGGCGCCCATTGGGGCATGGGGGTC
>JAKSZP010017914.1:0-26831 GCA_022478985.1 Massospora cicadina | reverse complement strand
CAAAGGGCACAGCAGTCCATGTGACTAGAAGAAGGGGGATCTAGTGGGGATGTGAGGAAAGCAAATGTTTATAAACATACTGAAGGCCCCCAAGGCAAAACCAGATGGTTGCAATGGGGGCAACTGTGAAGTCTTGCGGGGGCAACCCTCAAGGGCGGGAGAGGCAGGGAGGACTCCTCCTCCTCCAGGGTGTGAAGTTGCTGGCCCTTGGTTATGGGTAGGTGGGTCTATGCACCAGAGAGGGGCGGCACAGGACCCACCATGCGGACAGGGGTGCTGTCAGAGGGGAAAATGGACCTGAAATGAGAGTTAGGGCTGAGTCCCCCTTGGTTGGGATACTCTGGGCCCCTTAGGTGGGTGGGATCAATGGCAGATGAGCTAGGTATGGGGGCCAAGCTCACGGGCATTGGGATGGGGCGCCCTGAGGCTGCTCTGATAGGGGAGCGCTCTCAGGAAACCCAACAGAGAAGCGAATGGATGAGTTCACATTTAACAGATATGCAAAAATGGATGGAGAGTCAATTCCATCATCGAGAGTGAGGCAGTTTACTGCGGATACAATCCACCACTGCGTGGTGGGGTCAAGTGACCAGATGACCCATTTGGCGATTATTAGGATAACAATTTGGGTGGTGGCACACTTTGTCAGATTAATCAGCAGAATTTTAAATAGGAAAAACAAACAGGCGGAGTCCACGACAAGGCGTTTGGGGTATTTGGCTTTATTTTGGTGCAAAGTGCAAGGAGAATAGAGAATGAACTGATGACTGCCCATCGGCAGGGCAGTTGCCTTAAGTATTGAGCAAATCACATAGTGGGGATGCTAGGGTATTGGGTGGTTGGGGATTGGCGATGGGGTTTGGTTGGCTGGCGGTTGGGGGAGGGGATGGATGCGCAAAATCTTGGCAAAAGTCAAAAAAAGTTTTGCTGATTTTCCCAAATTTTTGGGGCCAGACCAGGTCAATGGTACTGATCCAGGCCTTGACCATTTGAGTCGGGCAGCTCACATGGTTTGGATTTCCCAGATTTGTCCCAGGGGGCTTTGGCCTTGGTGCTCAGTTTTCTGCAACCTGGTCCAGACTCTCAATTTGATTGTCTACATGATCTGAACTTCTCAGATCCGTTTTGGGGGGTAGGGGCAACTGGTCTGAGTCACTGGTGGCCTGATTCAAAACCTGAATCGAGTTACAATCTGACTCTCAGACCTGACAAGTCCAGACCAGCTCCATTAGCCTGGAATTTGCAGACTGGGCTCTGATATCTGCGCTGGCTGTTTCTTCAAAATTTTAGTACGTTTCCCTGGTGAGTGAGGGGGTCCCAGGGGCCCAGCCTCCTGAGGGTCATATAGTTATAACTGAGCATGTGCAGGTTGAAAAGGAATCTGTGCATGAAGGGGACCTTGCATATGGTACAGCTCATCATGGATTTGAAAAGGAATAGATTGTGCATCTTGACCTAGGTGAGTATCAGTCTCAGTAATAAAAGAGGTAGTTGTAAGGGCAGCATTATATTGTCAAATATGAGTAAAAAACTCTTTTGATTGCTGACTATTACCATAATAAAGTTTTTGCAAAAAATGTGGAGGGTAAGGGACTGGGTCTAGTTGGATACACTCATTATACAGCAATTGTTGAAGATTAGGTACTGTGGTGTAGCACCAAATGATCATCTACCTTCACATGCCCAATGCATTGCATGGCATTTTTTATACTGCTGATCCATGCGTCCAAGATTAAGTGGCACCCAGCTAGCCTAATTACAAAAAAACCATAGGGGTTAGGTATAGGGATCTCTTGCCCTCTTTCTATTTGAGTATTGACCAACTCAAGATTAGCTCTACTTCTTATACTTGATGTCTGTTGGGATCTTATAGTCTGGATCTTTTGTTTATATTGATGACATCTAAGGCATAAAACAGTAGGTGTGTTAACTTTCCTGGCACTTTTAAATTGGTCTGCTCCAAAATAAAGCAGACAATTTTTACACATAATTAATGAAGGGCTTTCTATTATAGGGGTAGGTATAAGTAAAAATCTATCTAGTGCAAAGTCTATAGGACTTGTAATTGGCTCATAAGTTATAACTGCTATCTGTGCAGGTAAATGTACAGTTGGGACTGAAACTAAGCTATATTCTTGAGATACTAAACATATAGCTAATGGTGCAATAGGAGAAGATACTTGAGGAAGTGGGTGCACAAACTGGAATTGGGGATCTAAGGGATGTACTTGAAGGGGTGTAGGCAAAGGTAAGCCTGGTATTACTAATTGAGTGGGTTGGAACATACTTGAAGGAATATTAGGTACACGCTCTAATATTTCACTCATCTCAATATATGCCCTAGGTAGAATATAAGGTTGTAGCTGAGGCTGTGCAGCCCTTTGAGCTTCAGAGTTTCCAAGATCATGTGGTACAGAAGTAAGTCTACCTGGCATGCGCTCTAGTATCTCACTCATCTCAATATATGGCCTAGGGGGAACATAAGGCTGATACTGAGGCTGTGCAGGCCAATAAGCTTCAAAGGTATCATGCTCATAGGATATAGAAGTAGGCATATCTATAGTAGCTTCAGCACCAATAACAGAAGGTAAAGTGAAAGTAGACTCAGATTGAGTAGGGGCAGCGCTAGATCTTATAGAGCAAACATTTATTTGAGAACCCTCTTCAAAAAGATCTGATTTTTCAAAGCTTCTTTTATTCCCCTTTTCAGACATCTATTTAAATTATTAATATCTTATTGAATATATTTAAAAAGCATCATAAGCCTATAAAAATATTATCAAAATCATAAAATTAATTTGAAATATATTTATATAGTAGATAGATACATTAACTTTTATAGTTAAATCTCCTAAATCTATTTCTAAGTGTTATATTTTATTCAAATTTATAAACTATCATTAATATACTAAATTATCAGCCATGACAATTTTTAGGATATAATAGAATGCCACTTTTTAGCAAATAGAAAGCATATCAAAATAATAAGGTAAGGTTTTCGTGTTATTATACCTACTAACTGCCAATAGTTTCCTTCAGCTGGCATCCCGATCAATGTGTGAAGGGCGGGAATCAAACCCGCAACCTTCAGGTTGGTAGCCTTACGCCCTACAGACTCACCTTCCACCCCCTATCTTCTTTATTTTACCGAGGCAAGCTGACCAGGGGACGGACATTACTGAGTATGTGTGGAAAACAAAGATATATAAAATTGGGCACTCTGGGGTACTCAGGTTACCCCTGTTGCCAGCGGGACTGCCAGGTATGGGGGGGTTGGTGCACTACTCCGAGGGGGTTTCCCCCACTATGGAGCAGGTGTGAAGGAAGGGGTCTGTGTGGAGGAACCAAAGTGGGAACCATGATTCTATGAGCGCCTGTTGCCTTGGCCTCATATATCCATAGCCAGGCTTGGAAGTGCTCCAGTAAGTGGACGTGGAACCTATTGACAACCCCATGGATGGTTGGGACCATGCCCCTGAATGCATCTAAGGCAATGGTGTGGATTGTCCACATTGCAATGGGTATCATTAGGGAGCGGAGGGTAGATGGGATTGGTAGCTCAATATGGAGTGCGAGGAGGTTCTTTAATATAGAGAATTCCTGCTCGTTTTGGATCTTAAGCAGGCGCGCAACTTCCTGCCATATGGCTTTGGTTGGGGGGCATGTTTCTAGGCGTTGATGTAGGGAGCCCTCCCCTCCACATACTGCGCAGGTTGCGTGGAGGGAATTGGAGTGGTCCACCACCCTATAGGTCCTTCTCAGACAGCGCCAGGCGTTAGCTCTTACCCTCAGATGTAGGAGTGGGTGGTGCGTCATTCTCCACACTGTCTTCTGCATGGTTAAGTCATAGGGGATGACCAATGCATCTAGGTATTTGATTCTAGAAATGGTTGGGGTCATAGCAAGCATGTCTCTCTGGGGGTGGTTTTCTGGATTTCTTAATTTGAAGTGGGGGCTGGGTCATCCCCTTCCCTGCACAGTGCCAGTGTTCTCTATGGTTCATCCCATGCAGCGGCTGGTTCAGAGGATGCGTTTGAAGTGAGGGGGGTTCCATGCGGGCCCATTGTGGTAGGGTGTTTAGCAAGGTATGATAGTAGTCTGGGTGGGCTATGTGGGTTGGTTAATTTGAGCGCCTGTGCAAAGTTAGTCCTTGCTGCCCTGGACCAGTGTTGTTGCGGGAGGTCTGGGGCAAGGACTTCCTTTATCCAGTTGCCCAGGATGCTGTTGGCGTGGCTCTCAAAATCTATTAGCCCCATGCATCCACTTGAGCGTGGGCCAAAGAGTGTTTCCATCCATATGGGAGGATGGGATCTGGGCCACAGCCAGCCCTGGATGAGCGCGCGGATTGAAGTTATAAAGGTGGGTGAGAAGGTGATCGCATGGGTAGGGTACCATAGTATTAGGATGAGTGAGTTAGCAACTGTTACTCGCCCCATTGATCCTGGGGATTTTCCCTTGAGGGAGGCTACGCGGTTGGATACCCGCTGAAGTAGGTTGCTTACCATTGTCTCATTAGCATATCCCCCTGTTTCCAGCCATATCCCAAGATGGCGGACAGGAGTGGTGGTGGGAGGTGATGCAAAGGGTAAGATGAGTGGGTTTTTCCTTCGTATGGGGGTATGAGGTTCTGGTGTTGTAGCCCAGTTGTTAGTGTACTTGCTTAAGAGGATGATTTCTGTCTTCCTTTTGTTGAGCGATGCGTTGCTCACCATGGAGTATTCCTCTAGGGTGCATTCCAGCTGTCGGGCATCATTGTTGTTAGCTATACCTGCCACTCAGTCATCCACGAAGGCCAGTATCTTGGCTGTTGGCTGGCCGTGTGCAGTTATGTCCATGAGATGTGAGTTGGTTATGCGGAGGAGTAAATCAAAACTGAAATTATACAGCAGTGGGCTGAGGGGGTCCCCTTGTTTGAGCCCTCTGTGTGGTGTGATCTTGTTAGCTAGGAAGTCAGGGCCACATACAGCCATGGTTGCAGATTCTGTGAGGAGCATCGCCCAGTTTATGAATCTGGGTGGGATTTTGAAAGCGTGTAGGCATTCCTTTAGGTATGGCCAACTAACGCGGTCATATGCCTTTTCCTGGTCTAAGAAGACTATGGCTCCAGTTGCTTTGGACTGACATATGTTTGCAACAGGGTGTATGTTGTTCCATATTGAGCGCCCTGGTATAAACCCAAACTGGTTGGGTGACAGGACGTCAGAGGCAATTGCGCCTAATCTGGCTGCTAAAATTTTTGTTAGAATTTTTGTGTCAGTATTAGAGAGTGCGATTGGATGCCAGTTGGCCAGATCCAATTTGTCACCCTTTTTATACAAGGTTATGACGTATGATTCATGGCCACCAGGTAGGAGGCGTGTTTCCAGCAAGCACTGGTTCATAGACGCCAATAGGAGGGGGGCAATTTGCTGAAAATATTTTTTGTAAAATTTGTAGGGTATCCCATCAGGCCCTGGGCATTTCCTACATGGTGCACCGGGGATTGTATCCCAAAGCTCCTCCCATGTAATTAGATTTAGAATATTGTAGTTTGGCGGTGTGCTTTGTATTCCAGCAGTTTGTATAAATTTTGTGATTTTTTGTGGGTCTGTCAGCATATCACGGTATAATTTGGTGTAATAGCGGTGTACTTCCACCTTGACCTCCTCAGGGTCAGTTGCCACGGTGCCATCGGTCTTGAAAACCTGTGTGCATGCAGGCTGGTTGCCGCAGGAGTGGAATTGGTGGAAGAAATATGTCAAACATGTTTCGCCTTCCTTTATGAACTTACCTTTGTGTGATACTTTGATTCTGTGTTGGTGCTCAAAGATGAGGGTGTTTAGTCAGGTGGATATTTCCGCCCATTTGCATCCCCAGTTGGGGCTATAACTGGATCTTAGAGTGTTAATCTTGAGGTGGTCCAGTTCTGCCAAGGTACGCCATATTGTGGCTGTATTGGCGGTGTACTTATGTGATGTGAGATGTCAGGTTTTGTTGATTAGTTCCTTTTTGAAATTTAACCATGTTACAATGGGATCCTATGTGAATGGGGCTGTGAATTCTTGGTTCATGGCCTCATGTTCAACCCAGTCACATATTTCAGGTAATTTCATGTTTTCTGGGTGTAGCTTTCTCCAGGGCGACACCTGTGCATGGGTTCAGGTTGGCAATAACTGCACCAAAACAAGTTGGTGGTTGGAAAAATTGACTTTTTTTGTTGTAAATTTGGAAATTCTTGATTGTTGGGTTTGCGGAACAAGGATGTGATTGATGTGGCTCATTGATATGAGCACTCCCTCGCATATGTTGGGCCATGTCATGTGGGGAAGGAGTGGTGATCCGGGGGGGAGGGCATCCTGTAGGCCAATGGAGGCCTTCATTGTGCGGAATTTGATGTGTCCCAGCGGGTATCCCTTGGGGTTTGGCCATCGGTCCATGTCAGGGTTATCCCAGCAGTTAAAGTCACCCAACAGGATGGTTTCTGGTGGGAGGTGAGTGTTGGAACAGTTTTGAGAAATTGTTTTCCTCAGCTGCGGTGCATGGTGCATAGATGCATGCTATCAAGATTGTTTCCTCTTGGCATATGATTGTTACTACCAGGACGCGGCTGTGAAGGTATGATGAGGAGTTTGTAAATTTTAATTTTTTGTTATTTTGGATGATCACCCCACAGTGAGACATCCATACCAATTGTGATGGTGAGACCCTGGCTGAACAGGATCCTTCTTCCCCTTGTAGATAGTGGGTTTCTTGGATGGCCAAGATGTCTACAAGGGGTTTTTGCAGGAAGTCCAGCTTTTTGGCTTGGGACATTTGAGCCCTGGCTCCCACAATGTTTAGCATCCCTATTGACACTGAAGTGCCCGTGGCGCCTCAGGAGTGGTTGGAAGGGCCCTCTGGCCCTAGCCCACCACAGCTCATTTTGGCCATGCTCCACATCTGTACTCCAACTATCTCAGTGACAATGTCAGTTCCCTTGATATGACTCAATTTCTTTCAGGAATTGCAGTTTTTGGAATTTGCATTATCTTTTCCTGCATGTATCTTATGATGGTTCAATGTGAGGTGCTGATTGGGTTCTGTAATTTTGGGGCTCGAATTTGGAGAATTGTGCACCACATTTTCACCCATATTGCAGCTGAATTGTTCCTCAAAGTGTTCATGATTGATGTTGCTTGGTGACTCAGTTGAGTTGCTGTGAAAATTTTCAGCCTGGGCATATTGTTCTGATTTGTTGGCTTGGTGTATATCCAAAATATCCTCTTGAATTTGTCTGGGGTTGATGGATGATTCCACGTGTGCTGCTGCCTTGGCTGCTGCACGCTTGTGGGCTTTTTGTGCTGCTTTGCATTGTTTATGTGTAACTGGGTCCACGATGGAGTAAAGTCCATCTTCACCCCAGCGGAATGGGTGGTGGCTGTTGGTCATTCTGGTGAAGTTTTTGTTAGTTTTGTCCATGGCTTCCTCACAGTAGTCTGCTTCCATTAAGACCTCCTTCATGGGGCATGCGTGTTCCTTGTGTCCCAATGAACTGCAGTGGTTGCATATAGGCGGTGCGCATTCCAGTGTAACTCAGAATGCGGATGACTGTCCCCCATCTGCAAAGTGAAACTCTGCTGTGTGGGGGATTCTTGATAAGTCATCTTCCACTTTGGGGAATGGGTTGATCACGGCGATAGCTTTGCCTGTGCACAGGGTTGGCATCAGGCAAAATTGTTGTAATTTGAGTTGCAGAATTTCTCTGTAGGCTATAAGCCCTTTGCGGAGCTCCTCCTCAATTACCTTATAAGGAAGGTTGGTAGGGAGCAAGTCAAAGGAGATGAACAAAGTTTTTGCTTTGTTCCATCTGGTGCACATGGTGCACACTAATTTTTTGCCCTCAGGAAGGGCAATTTCAACACAGACTTTTGCTGCGGCATCTGCTTCTTCAGCTGTTTCAAAACCAATATCAATCCAGCTGCAGCCCATGTTGTTGGTAGCAACATAAACCGCGTGGGGGAAGAGGGAGGGCTGTGCCTCACATGTTTTCTCCCACGGGGTTGGGGACTCATCCCCAAGGAAGAGTCAGAGCCTTTGTTCCACCTTTGAAAGGGGTTGGTTACATTGGATATACATGTATTGATCTTGTTTTATAGTAGAACCATAAACCTGGATGGTGTCTGAGTTTGTGGTTTCTTGGCGGCTTGGGTTCCTGGTCCCCCTGCAGGGCGTTTCTTGCCCTTAGGTGCACCATTTTGTGCATTTCTTGATGCGACGCTCACCAAGGTTGTATTAATTTATTGTTTTTTTAGTACTAGATGGTTGTATTAGTTTATTATTAAAATCATTATTTCTCCTGTGTGATTATCAAAAATTGCTGTTCATATCAAATTGAAGTAACTAAACTGATTGTTATGGGAAAGAAAAGCTCAAAATATTATAATCTTTATAATTAAAAAGATTATATCTCCATCACTTAAAATTAAAATTGTTTTCCATTATGATAAAGATTAAGAATCTATCATAACTATGCATTTATAAACTTATAAACCTTTTCCCACTATAATATAATATAGAGCTATATCCCACTCACTGCAAAAACTAATATTATATATATAATAAACTAATATAAATTTGTCTATCATCCTAAAAGCTACTCAAAAAATTTATAAAAAATAGCACAACTCCATTTCATACTCAACCCAAAAGAGTTATTTGCTTTAAGAAAAAAGTTATAGCTCCACTTTGAACTAGGACTACCTAAAGCAGCTACATTAAGAAATAAATGACATAGCTCCATTTACTACAGGAGCTAACCAGTTAAATTATATTGAAAAGCTTAGTTCTGCTTTCTAAAGAAGCTAAACAATATTGGGTTGGGACCATCTAGTACTAAAAAAAGAAGCTAAACAATACATTTTCCTTGATAAAAATTACCATAGCTCCACCTCCTACTGGAGCCAACCAATTTTTTTTAATAAAGAATATATCTCTGCAATCTAAAGGAGCCAAACAAAGGAATTGTCTTAAGAAATAAATGACATAGCTTTACCTTCTACTAGAGCCAAACAATACAATTGCTACAATAAAAAAATACCATAGCTCCACCTCCTACTGGAACTAACCAAATTTATTTTCTTAAAGATAGTATAACTCTGCTTCCTACTGAAGCCAAACAAATTAGTTGTCCTAAGAAGTAAATGATATAGCTCCACCTCCTACTGGAGCCAACCAAATTTATTATCTTAAAAATAACATAACTCTGCCTCCTACTGGAGACAACAAAAATGCCATAAGAAATAGCATAGCTCACCTAACACTATACCAAAAAGTTATTTGCCTTAAAAATGGCATAGCACTGCCAGATTGAAGCCAAACAATTAATTTTTCAAAAGAATAAATAACAGAGCTCCACACCTTCTGGAGCCAAAAAATATTATCTTAGCAAAAAACAGCATAACTTTGCCTCCTACTGGAGCCATAATAAATTATTTTCTTTTAAATTGGCATAGCTAACCTAATACTAGAGCCAAATAAATTATTTGCCTTAGGAAAAAATAACATAGCTCTACCTCATAATGGAGCTAGATAATTAAAATTATTTTAGGATAAAATAGTAAAACTGCACCTCCTACTGGAGCCAAACAAAATTAATTGGATAAAAAATAGTATAACTCAACTTCCTACTGGAGCTAGGCAACTTATTTGTCTTAAAAAAGGCATAGCTCACCTAAACTTAGGCCAAACAATTAATTATTTTAAGAAAAAATGGCATAGCTTCAACTCTTACTGGAGCCAAACAAATTTGTTATCTCAAGAAAAAAGTATAACCATGCCTCCTACTGGAGCCAACCAAATAATTTTTCTTCAAAAATAGCATAATCCACCAAACACTGAAGCCAAATAAACTATTTGCATTAATAAATGATATAGCTCTGACTCCTACTAGAGCCAAACAAATTATTTTGTCCTAAAAAATGCCATAGCTCCACCTCTTACTGGAGCTATAAGAGTTTAATATTAAGAGAAAAATAGCTCTGCCTCCATGGAGCCATCAAAATTATTGACAGGTTTAAATTAATATAAAACTATATTCAAGTAGATCTATCAAAACTTTGTTCATTAAAATATAAATAGCATAATACAACTGCTTGAAGAAGTAACAAATAAATTTGATACAATAAAAAAAATAAAATTGTCCTGGCTTTAACTCTGGTAAAAGCCAACAAAACTCTTTACTTTACAGCTAAAATAGATTTTCTCTGCCTTACATATCCAGCTAATCTTTTTTCTATTCTATATCACTATCCAATAATAATAATAATAAGTACCTTAGTTTCTTAAAAATTAAATATATTGTAACTTATTTTTAGCCTTAGACTTATAGGCTATAATTTAACTTGAAACCCTTAAATACTAAAGCTTATATAATTATTATAAAAAGCTTAGAATGATTTTACATTCTCTTTATAGACATTAATTGCCTAGATAAGAATCTCAATAGGATTGTATCCTAAAAAATAATATATTAATAAAAACTATGTAATTAAACTCAGTAATTAAACTTGACCAAAGATAAAACTTTTTTTCTTGTTGCAATCACTATTGCAACCTATTCAATTCAAGACTGAATCTAGTTTGATAATCTCACAGAGGAGATTAGTCTGCGCCCATGTAAGGGAGCAGTTGGGCAAGCAAGGTAAGAGGAGCAGGTGGAAGGCCTGCAGCCTCCAATGTTCAAAAACGCCCTGGAGAATCTGGCGGAATTGACAAAAATAATAAAAAACTGGCAGTCACTATTTCCCTAGAGATACTTGCATGGCAAGCATGATGCAACCAGTACATCAACACGCCACACTCCCAGCCACTTTCATTGGTGGAATTCAGAGTCCGCGTGTTTCTGGACATCCAAAAAACGGCCTTATGGGAAAAATTTTGTGAAGATGTACACACAATTTTCCTGACTGCAGTGTACATTGGACCTCACTCCAGGTCACGCGGTTGGATGGACCTAGGTTTCAAAAGCAAAATGGCAGCAGACGAGGCTGCAGCAGTGCGCGTAGTGGTTGACCTCCCTGAAGGGCAATGGGTCATCAAAACTAAATGCACCAGATGGACAAAATCAAACCAAATTTTCCTCACGTTTGACTTTTTGCCTACTACGGTAAAACGTGACAATTTGGAACAACACCTGAAAGATGGTCTCGCCATATATAGCAAAATACAATCTTTTGAAATGCAACACTTCACGCTGATGCCACACCTGTGCAGGCAAAGCCATCGCAGTTCTGACCCCAACTGAGGAGATCACAAAGGACCTAACCTAGATCCCGCACTCCACTTTTATTGATATCACAGGGCATACCACCCACCCATTCCGGGTGAACATGGACAGCATGAACCCCATTTGCAACTACTGTGATGCATTTAGCCATAAGGCACATGCATGCCCCATCAAGGAGGGTGTCACATTCCAAGAGCACCCCTCGGTGGCCATGGCCAGCGGAGAGGCGCACTATGAACCAACCGCAAGCACCAAGGAGGCCTTCCTGTGGGGAGCACAAGGCTGCTACCTACTGGTAAAGCCTATCTCCCCACAAGAGTGGAAGAAGGCCAAGCAGGCCCATAGGGCCGTGGCCAAGGAAGTGGCCAAAGCCACCACTGCTATCCCACACTCACAACACCAGGAGGACATGGAGACTTTTGCGGTGGAAGCAACTCAGGAATCCATTAACCAATCAGATTGGGAAGCCCATGCCAAGCGGGCCACTCAATCTGAGGATCTGATGGGAGATTCAATCTCACCAATTGTTGCACCCAAGCTCCAATTGAAACTGACTTAGGACCCATACCAACTGAAATTTTTTTTGACCTGCTCAATGGTGCACCAAACTCACCCGCACCACAAAAATTTGTCCAACGTCGGGAAAACAAAAAGCAAAGGCTAAAGCCAATGTGACTCTTTCTGCAAAAATCAACAAAAACTCTGATAGTGTTGCTGCTAACACCCATACTGCTGTGAAGGCCCGCGGGGATCTAGAAGAGGATGGTGGGCCCAGGTGCCCACCCCCTTGCACCTAAGGTGCAAGGGGGAAACCTTCACTATAGGGATGTTGAATATCGCTGGACTCAAGGCCTCCCTATCCTGGGCTAGGAAACTGAGTTTTTTACAACACAATTTACCCGTGGATATCCTGGCCATACAGGATTCCCACTGTCCACAAGGTTCTGAGGAAGCTTGGAAAACAATGCTCCTCTCATCCCTATCCTTTTGGTCGATGCACTCTGGGGTGCTAATTTGGAAAAATAATTTTTTCAAATTTTTATCCTCAGAAACATTCCTAAATGGCTGCGTGCTTGTTGTCACCTTCTTGTGGGCTGATGTAGCACATGCAATCATCAACATCTATGCCCCAAATGGTGCATGCGAGCATTGGGAATTTTTCTCATTGGTCAAATCCCTCCCGCTACCCCCAGACTCCTTCATAGTCAGCGACATGAACTGTTGGCTAAACACTTAATGGACTGGTGGCCTTCCTCACCCCATGCCCCCCAGGGTCATGTAGAACTATGCGTTCTAAAGGCCACCCTCAGGTTAATGGATGCACTGCCACAGCATGCCCTGCTGCTCAAAAACATGACATGGCCCCATGTCCACAATGGCCAATTAAGGTCCATGACCTGCATCGACATTATTCTAATGCCAGCGAAATTCCAACCCCACATCTCCCACTTCAAGACAACAAAATTGGAATTCTCTGACCATCGACTGGTCTCGCTAACCTACCACCTACCTGTCACAGCTGGTAAGGCCCCACATTGGTACAAAATCCGCCCCCTGAGCTTGGGTCACCAGGATTTTCCACGTGGGTAGAAGAGGCAACTATGGCAAAAAAGTTTGTTACACCATGTTGCGTGGACCCCATTTCCACATGGGCAACTTTTAAAGATGACACCATCCGCCACTCTTGCCATCTCTCCTCCAGACGCTCATGAGCCACATCAGTGGTTATCTCGCGTGCTCTGGCAGAATTGGCACAATTAGAGTCCAACATCCCAGTTACAGGATACAGCTCTGCATGGGGACGGAAGTGGGTGGAGGCAGCTGCCCACCTCAACGCACTCAAAATACAACATAAACACCGGGTTTGTGTTCAGTACAGGGCCACACACATCACAAAAGGCGACAAGTGCACCACACATTTCTTTAAAAATTTTCACACCATGCCAGAGCGTGGCCTGCACACAGGTGTGAAGATTGGATAGTTCCATTGTGGATACACCAGCCGTAGTGGCAATCAAAATGCAACAGTATTACTCCGAGTTGTACCACTCTGACCCAATTCAGCCAGCCAAAGTGGCAGAATTTCTTGACTGAGCCCACATCCGCTCCATTTTCTGATACTCAGAAATAATGAATTTAATTACTCCAAACGAATTATGGACAGCCATTTGTGGTGCACCAAACTGAAAATGCCCAGGCCCAGATGGCATTTCATATGAATTCTACAAAAAAATTTCAAATATATATCCTCATTGCTGCTCGCCTCACTTAACCAAAGCCTGATGGAAACGCGCCTCCTACCAGGAGGACATGAGGCCTTCACTGTCACACTCTTCAAGAAAGGGGATAAGCTAGACTTAGCCAACTGGCGCCCCATTTCTCTAACAAACACAGACACCAAAATTTTAACAAAAAGCATGGCTAACCGTTTAGGGACTGTAGCATCTGCCACCATCTCCCCAGAACAATTCAGTTTCATCCCCAGAAGGTCGATTTGGGATAACGTGCACTCTGTGGCTAATGTATGTCAGTCCACAGCCCTGGGGCACTTGTATTCTTGGACCAACAAAAGGCCTATGATAGAGTAAACTGGGAATACCTCAGGGCCTGCTTCTATCAATTCCGCCTACCCCCTCGCTTCATCAACTGGGTAATGCTGCTCACAGAATCAGCAACAATGGCAGTGCATGGCCCTGGCTTCCTAACGGAAGTAGTCCGCCCTCAAAGGGGCTTGCGACAAGGGGACCCCCTCAGCCCACTCTTATACAACTTCAGCCTTGACCCACTACTGCGAAATGTGAATGCCCAACTCACTGGGGTTCACGTGCCAGGCCAAGCCCCAGTCAAGATAATGGCGTTCGCAGATGATTGTGTGGTGGGGGTGTCTAATAATCAAGATGCATGCACGCTTGAAGCTCTCATCCAGGAGTATTCCCGGGTAAGCAATGCGGCACTGAACGCTTCCAAAACTGAAATCATCCTCCTTGGTCAGTTTCAGAACTGCTGGACCCCAGCAATTAGTTCCCAACCTGGCCCATCTGCTCGCCCACATCCTCGCCCTACTAATTCAAAACACACCGCCCCACTGGTGCTCCCCTTCGTGCCACATCCTACCATAGGACCAGTACGCCATCTGGGCGTGTGGATAGAGGCAGGTGGATACACGTCAGCAGTAATGGAGTGCCATATTCTGGATAACGTGACAAAGCAAATCGCCTCTCTCAGAGCCCACCCTACTTCCCTTACTGGCAGGATTGTTTTAGCCAACTCCATGCTCCTCTCCAAAGTCTGGTTTGGAGCCCATGTCATCCCCTTCTCCCCAAGCTTCTACAAATCCTTGTACGCCTTGCTGCAAGGATGGCTTTGGTCAGGCCGCCTTCCACCAATGCAGTTAGAGGTCATGTTTGGCCCTCAACATCATGGTGGCATGGGCCTGCTTGACTTTAAAGCCCATGCCACCAAGATCCTGGGTACCTGGATTGCGGCCATCACCACCCCTACACTCACCTCCCAACACTGGTCCCGCACAGCCTGCTCCAACTTCTCCCACTCCCTGGGCCTCAACAATCCATCAAACCCCCACTCCCTGATGAAATACCTCGCTTCACATACATCAGCCACAGGTCCTCACGGGACTAAAACCCACTACAAATGAATCCTCCTCTCCATGTGGAGCGCTGAGTGGAGAATTCATATTAGCAGACATACAACCCAAAGAGGCCGCCCCTCTCCTCAGTTCACACAAGAGGTACAGGGGCTACCCATCCAGGATGGCATGATCCCCATTTGACCCCATGTCCTATCCAGGGTGGACTACCTGGACATGATGGACATCCCTTACTCCATTGAGACCCAAAAAAATATCTGGAAATATGTACACCATCCTCTGTTGCAGCCTCAAGTCCGCTCCCATGTGTGGCACTGCCTGAGGTGGGTGTATCATGCAGCTGAGCGCTCTAATGCTTTAAACTCATCCTGTGTCGTGTGTGGCTAGTATGGAACGCTGTTTCACCGCCTGGAGAAGTGCCCTACCTCTAAAGTGATATGGCGCGAAGTTCAACGTCTTCTGGGCCAGGATCAAACGCATCCCTTCAGTCTGTCAAGAGATATGTTTGCTCTATCAATGGCCTCCCCTTCTGCCCTCCCTTCATGCTTTGGTGGTTGCAATCACCATGTGGACCATCCACACGATTGTCTTAGATGCCATTGCAGGCTCCACCACCACCCTCCCAGAAATGGTACACAGATTCCGGTCCCATTTGGTGGACCACTTTCAAGTGTGGATGTTTGGATACCTCCCACCGCATCGCCACCAGCTGGTCTCTTCCTGGTTCCCAGTCTGGTTCATCAAATCAGACTCCTTCCTCCACATGTGCTCAATTGTGGCTATGGCCCCTTCACACGTTTCCTCCCCCTCCCCATAAGTGGTGTTCCTGCTGGCAACAAGAGATAGCATCGCTTCTCTGGGGTGCCTCCCCTGATACTAAGTTTTGTCTCTTCTGAGTCATATTCGGAAGTGTCCATACCATGGTCAGCCTTCCACACAATAGATTTAACATAAAAACTATGTAGTTACT
Source organism: Massospora cicadina (assembly GCA_022478985.1). Lineage (NCBI taxonomy): Eukaryota > Fungi > Entomophthoromycota > Entomophthoromycetes > Entomophthorales > Entomophthoraceae > Massospora > Massospora cicadina. The sequence continues at coordinate 11,012 of JAKSZP010017914.1, read as the reverse complement.
TTTTTATAATAAAATTTTAACTAATATGTACAGCTTTGAGCTGAACTTTTCCTTATAAACAAAGATTATCAGAAGATATCCATTATAAGCAATGGTTTAGCATAGAAAATACAAAACAAAAACCAAAAAGTGATATAAGTCCAAGTTTGATTTAAGCACCTCAATTAAATAGGTGAACCTTACTAAATGACTGTATATATCTAATACTTAATAGGTAAATAAAAATAAAAAGAATTTAAGAACTTAAAAGCTATACAAACCAAAAACTATAATTACCTTTAAATTTTAATATTTATGTTGATAACAGCAGAATAAATCTATCAGTTTAAGTTGTTAGTAAACCTTCGATAAGGTATATTGATTTACCTTCATTTTACATGATGTAAATTTTAAGATATGAAAAGAAAAAAGACTTCATGTTAGCTAATATGGAGAGGCTCAAACTGAAGTAAGCTTAAACTATCTTGCTTAATTTGGCTTTGAATTAGCTAGTTCTATCTATGCAAATCTAGCTTAATTAGGCTTAGAATTAGGGTTAGAATATAGCTAGTCTATATAAACAATTCTTACCTAATTAGACTTAGAATGTAGCTTGTTTAATATATGTAATGCTTGCCTAATTAAACTTTTAATATAGCTAGCTCCATTTACGCAATTAACTCTTGATATAACAAAATAAAAGTGAATCAATTTTGCTAGTATTAAGAGGCTCAAACTGAAGTGAGCTTGAATACTTATCTTGCTTAATTTGGCTTAGAATAAAGCTAGTCAGCCTTAATAGATTAACTCTGAAATATCTATCCAATTGGATGCATTCAATACAGATCAAGATTAAACATAAATAATACAATACAATTATATTAGTAAGCTTAACATTATATAATAAATTATCATCCAATTAGCTTTACATGATATAGATCAAAAAGTAAATCTAAACACATTCTGAAATCAGTTTTAGTTAGTAGAATTAAAGCTTATGGTAATATTAAGAAGACAAATCTATTTGGCTGCATCTAATATGGATCAAAATTCAAAACATTCCGAAATCAATTAGGTTATTAGTAGTGATATACATTCATACTATTACTATACTAAAAAGGCTTAAATAATTAGCTGCATATATATTATAGATCAAAATGTATGCCATTATGATTCTAATTAGATTGATAATATATAGCTATAGTATCATAAAAAAGAAAACCAATTAGCTGTATTCATACGATCAAAACTTGAACATTCTAATTATAAGATTAGGTTAGTGAGAATGAATCTAAACTTTAAATGTTTGCTGTCTGAAATTAGAAATCAGATTAGGTTACTATTAAAAATGAAGCTAAACCATAATGGTTGCTGTCTAGAATTAGAAATCAGATTAGGTTAATATTAATAGGTAGGAATCTAGATGTTAAGTTTTATTGTCTGAATAAAAAGTTAGATTAGTTTATTATTAGTAATCAAAACTGAACATTCTAATTATCAGATTAGGGCATTAAGAACGATTTAAACTTTCTAGTACTAAAAAAAGAACGATTTAAACTTTAAATATGCTACTTTTGAAATTAAAAAACAAATTAAGTTAATTTTAGTAATCAAAACTTAAATATTTTAATTATCAGATTAGGTAGTAAGAGCGGATCTAAACTTTATATGTTTTTTTGAAATTAGATTAGGGTAATCTGATTAGATTTGTATAATAAGGGGAAATTTAAAGTAATATAAAGATGTTTATCCAATTTGTATATCATTCTAAATTATTTTGTATTATTAGTATTATAGTAGATTGGAGAATCTATCTGAATCTAATTTTAGAAAATACTCCAAATACCTCCAATTGGCTGTTATTTCACCAGGGCAGGGGTAGAAAAGCTATATATGAAAGCTAACTTGCCCTACTAACAAAATCTAAAGTTCCGATTGGTATCAGTTTAGGCTTTGAATCACCCCTGATTTGAACCACTGAATCATGCTGATATAAAATTTAATTCAAATCATCTCAAAACTCAAAATTATTGAACAACTTAAGCTTGGCATCTCTATTAGCAAATCAAAATATGATATCATAATTTAAAATTAAAAAGCCTCAAAGCCCCCCAAAACAGCACCCTGAGCTCAGAGGGTTTGCTTAAGAAAAAGGCGCACAATTTAGAGTTCCTGGTCATGGGGTTGAAGATTTGCTGAATCTTATGTACTGTTGAGCGCTGATTCCAAATATGAAGTCAGAAATTTCCTATCAGCCTCAGTTTTTTTTGCAATTGCCCTTCTTACTTCTCTAGAAAGTACATGGGCACATACTATGCAAGTGCAATATATATAACATTATTAATTTACTCTTTGCAAAATTTATATTGCTATTTATACTGTATACCTAATAATTTATTTCAGTTCATTAATATTCATGACAGATAACATTATTATGTCAACACAATAACACACTACACCAGAAATTCAAAATGAAGCAGATTTTAGTTATGTTGAAATTTCATGTATGTATAATAAACATTTTAAAAATGGTAATTACAAAAAAACTATGCCTGATAGAAAGAAACTATTTACATATTTGAAATCAGCATCAAAAATTCTATAAGATTCAGCTGTTATCATACTTTTAACAAACAAAAACCAAACTTTTTTGTCCAGTGTAATTAGTCAATATCTATAAGAAATTATAAATATGACCAACTTTAAAGTATCCTATTATTTATTGCTTCATCATTGTTATTCTTTTAGCTTAATTATAAGTGCTTACCACACTACCATGCTCTGCTTTAGACATTGCAACTTTCTATAGTTTATTTAAAAAACTATCTAATCAGAAAATGAGATATTTAATTACATAAAAGTGCACAAATATTATAGCATACTTAAAGTTATGTTACCTAAACTTTAAGATAGTATATCTAACTTATCTGCATATAAAAATTATAAAGGGGATCTGTTACAGCAGCAAAATCTATACTGGCTTCCATTATACTGAGAATAAATCTTCCTGGAGGTTAACTTAAGCACACCTACTTGAAACAGTTGAAAATATAAATTAAGATTATAAAAATGATAACTTTAAAAATATTAAGACTCTGATACCAATTATTGCAAAAAGACCTATCTTATTCGCATTTTCTCCATTATAACAGCTACTATCTTACATTGTATCTCAAGTCCCAGAACCTTAGTAAGCTGCAAATTAAGCTAAAGTATGCTGCCATGATTCATTAACTATAACTCAAAAGCTAAAATAAGCCCTCAAAAGGTTCTTCTAAAGTCTTTTTAAGGATCTTGGCCATGACTCTCAGGTTAAGCTGGGATTTACATCTTTCCTTACTAGGAAGGGCCTCAATCCCTGAGCATGTACCATAGAGAAGGTAGAAGACTTAAAGAACACTTTTGATGCTATATCACCGCTGCCCTGCCACTACTAGCACTGAAAGCAGACTCATGGCTGAACAGTACCTATAGAGAATTAACAAATTTGTTGTTGAAACTAAAGGGTTTAAACCATCTGCCCTTTAATTTTAATACCAGGAAACCCAAAATTTCTGGGTGCTGGATTATATGCATTTGCTTACCTTGGATGGAAAGTCTTTTCTCAAATTAGTGTCCCTGGAGTCTTAAATTCTAACTATTAGTTTTCCCCTAAATAAATAGAGTAGACCAATTTAACTTAAATGGAAAAAAGAGAGTAAAGTTTTTTTGCTTAGAAACATTGTTAGATGGGAGTTTTTCTCAGTCAATCTCCATGTATGCTAAGCTAAGATCTATTCTAATTACTAATTGGGGGTTTTTGCAGCAGGTTGTTCATATCTGTCCAATGGGATTCATTTGCTGCATAAGTTGGGTTTGAACCCCAATATTAAGGGGTTTGGGAGAGTAATATTTAACCAGATTAGTCAGGGATTGTGCTTGATATCAAGAGGATTGAAATTTGTCAGGGATTATCTCCAATAGTAGTTTCATCTATTTTGACATCTCAGGTTTGATTCCCATCATCTACCTTATCTAAATCTCCAAATTGGGTAGGAATCCCCACAATGCCTCTCTAGATCTTACCATAGGGATAACAGATGGAGAAAATGACTATTTACGCAATTTACCACAGTACCCTGAATGATATGAACAATTCAATGTTTGTTCCCCCGCTTATAAATGACTTTGTAGGGCTCAACCAGTTGGTGCCCAATTTTTTATCATAACCTCCCAGCTGATGGTGGTCGAAAAAGACTAGGTCACCCAGATGGAAGGTGTGCAGAGGTTCATGCTTGTAATTAAACTAACTTTTTTCTCTAATAGTTGTAGCAGTTAAGTTCTCAGAAGCTAGAGACTGTAGTCATATTATTATATTGGCAATGCTTTGCATATTAACTTCAAAAGCTTCAGGTAAAGCTTGATATAACCTGGCCTGAATTTTAAAAGGCAACTGAGGATTTCTTCTATACAAAGCCGGGAAGGATGACATCTTAGCTATTTGGTGATAGCTTATTCTGTTGGCCAGAATCGCACTAGGCAAGTATTGGGGCCAGTGAAAAGGGTTGGTTATAGCCATTTTCTGGAGGGTGGCAGTTAGGGTACCATTCACCCGCTCTATTATTCCATTGGTTGCAGGATGGTATGGAGTAGAAAATAGCTGGGTGGATCTCATCATTTTGCTAAATCATTCACCCGCGATGATTGAAAGTTTTTATTATTATTGGAGAGAATTATATTAGGGTAACCAAGCTGAATGGTAATCCAATTAAGTAAGGATGTGCCAGTAGCTTTTGCCAAAGCATATGGTAGCAATATAGCTTTGATCTACTTAGTTAAATGGTCCACGGCCAGAAGGAGGAACTGATGACCATTAAAGGCTTGATGGAGAGGTCCCACAACATCAATGCTAATAGTATGGAAGGGTTCACAAGGTGGATCCAATGGATGTTGAGATTGGGGATTAGACCCAGCTTGACTTTTACATACCAGACAGGACTCTAATACATCTTTTATTGAAACAAGCATTCCTTTCCAGTAGCATTGAGCCTTGAGCCACTGGTAAGTTTTCCAAATACTCCATGGCTGACTTGCTAATGTATCTCCAATATGACTTTTTTCAAGATGAAGGTTGTACATAGGGTAACCATTTTTGGGACACAAGTTTGTACAGTTGGCAGTTTTTGATGTAATAATCACCAATCTTTATGTTAATTCCTCTTGAAGAGTTGGGGAATCATATTTCCATAATTGTGATTAAGTTAGGAGGTTGTAGAGTCAATCCTCTTCAGGGTCTGTTAAAATTAATATGGGAAGTGGGATAGGCAATCCACATTTTAGTGGATGAACACTGATCAATGAATAATGGAAAAGTTGTAGTTTTGAAGTTTTAACGCCTGGTGTGGTAACCTCCCATTGGGGTCCTTCATTTGGCGTAGCCATTGAAAGGAAGCATGATCAGTGATTATGGTGAAATGCTTCCAATCTAAGTAAGGTCAGAAATGCTTAATATCCAGTAGTACCACTAGGCATTTACATTCCATAACACTATAGTTGCATTCAGCTCTGGTAAGAGTTTTGCTATAGTAGGTGATAGGATGGTCTACTAAAATTTTTTCATGCTGCGATAATATGGCTCCAATGGCTATATTGCTAGTATTGATAAAGAGGAGAAAGGGTTTGTCAAAATTTGGATGAATAAGTACTGGAGAGTGGAGAGAAAGACGTGTAGCAGGTCAAAAGCCTGCTGTTTCTCATCTTTCCACTGTAAGGGTATCCCTTTCTTCTATAATATGCTAGAGGCTCAAATTGTTGGCAAAGTGGGGAATAAACTGGTAATAATATCCCAATATATCTAAGAAAAACTTTTGTCTTTTAGGGATTTAGGGGGGACATCCTAGCAATGGCCAGGACCTTGTCATCCATTGGGATATTCTGGCTTTACTTACCTTATGACCCAAAAAATCCATTTCACTCTGAAAGAGGGAGCATTTGGATAGCTTTAGTTTTAAAAAGGTTGCCATAACTGATGAAAGACTTGCCTGAGGTGATCTAGATGATTGGTAAAGTTTTTAAAAAGATGGCTTTATCATTGAGATAAACTAGCACACAGGAGCATTTTAAATCGCCCAAGAGTCCATTTATGGGCGTTGGAAGGTAGTATGGGGGTTACATAACCTTGCAGCATTTGAGCGGGCTCAAATAGTCCTTCACTTAAGATGAGAGCACATTTTTCAGTTTCCTCCAGTGACAAATTGACAAGCCAGTATCTACCAGAGATATCCATAACTGAAAAATAGTGGGATCCTGACAACAAGCATAAGGAATAACCTATACATGGCAGAGAATAGCTATCTTTTTGTGTGATAGATTTGAGGCGGCAATATTTTCTGACAACACGGTGGCCACTGTTGAGAAATTTGGTATGACTGGATAATAAGTCATATATCCGGAAGATTGCATTTTATCAGTCAATGGAAGTATCAAGATTTTGGTAGATTATGTCACCCTGAAAAATTTGATTAAAGCCTAATTAGTTTGGCAGATTGTATTTTTATTGCTGAAGGGAGATTTAAGATTTGGGTAAATATGTCAACTTGATCAAGTTGGTAGATGTAATACTAGTTTGGCAAATAGAATTAATTCCGCTGAAGCCTCAATAATGAGGCAGAATCAAATGAGTTCTAGCAAACAATTAACAGATAAGCCAAAGGGTCAAAACAGACCAAGCAACGAAGATATAAGTGGGAAGCAAAGAGAAGAGGATGAGGTCTTTTGAAAAAGAATAAAATAGAAAAAAGGTTAGCAAAAGTTGTCCACTAAATTATATTAATAAAATGGTATCTGATGGGGCAATAGCTGCTTATTTATTATATTATTATTTTTTATCAAGGTTTGGCAATTGGAATATCATCCATCTGTTGCTCAGTGGTGCTAAAACTGTGCAACCAGCCTAGCAGAATTTTTCCACACAGACAAAAGTTAAAAGTGGTGCTCACTACATGAGGTCCTTTAATCAACATGCTAAGATATCCTATATTAGTCTAGCAATGGCGCAACAGGCTCAACTTAAGGGGATACTACCCCAGTTTATTGAACTATCCCAATATGCAGAACTAAATCTTGTCCTGGATACACTACTTCAGGTGCAAAAATGCCTTTTTAAGGGAATAGGGTAGACCAATCAGCTTGGCAATGCCTTTAACCAGCTGCATTTGGTTGGTTGCCATGCCAGCCAACTTGCCAATTGCTTGGATGGCACTGCAGAGTGGTTATACTGTGTAGAGCGTAAACTGAATAGTGTCACTAGAGAGGGAGAGGTCTGCATTGACAAGCTGCCCCATTTAACTACAACAGAAGCATACATGGATTTTTAAGAAGATTGAATTTGCAGTAAAGGGGATTTGGATTAGCATAAGGCTAAACTATTGTTGCTGATATAAGAATCCAGCTGTTTGGATGCTCACTGGTGCTTAGACGCAGCTGAATTCCACAACAGATCTAAAAATAAAAAGGCTTAAAAACACTAATAAATAAAAGTTGGGTTTTCATGAGCTTTATTAGTATCAGTGCAGGGAAAAAAAACCCTCTCATTATCCAACTGGATAGTATTTAAACTGTAAAGAGAGTTGAAGGGAATTCAATGATAAATTCAGAATGGCTTGTTACCATCTGAGTTAGGAAATTTGTGAATGTAGCCTATTGAAGCTCAGAATACTTGCTTCACTTAGGCTGAACAATGGATGAGGAATCATTTTTGGCTAAGACATACCTGTGGGGTAACAATTTAATGAATTTCAGCCAATCCCCATTTGCTAAATATTTTGCATCTTGGGGAACCACTGCCACGCCTATAAAAGGGGGTGGTCCCCGCATAGGTGCTTGTATGGACCTGGTTGTGTCTGAATGAGTACCATCTGATGGATCCCCAGGGTCTACTGCATGGTCAGAGAAATCTGACTACTTGATCTTATGGTTATTGCCCATGAAGTATCTGAATTTTTTATTACCCCAATTTGCGGGGTTCCACCAAGAATTGGCCAGGGTCTTTTGGCTGATAATTCACTAACATTATTTAAATCCTTAGTATTTTTATCACAAACTTGCAAATGGCTGACATTCAACCTTTTCAGCTGATTAATAAGAATGTTGGGGGGGAGAATAAGGCTGTAGGAAGCGGTCATGTACCTGATTGATGGTAATCCCTGTAGCAAATGATTTTATGGAATACTCATTGTTTCTTTTATAGGTGATGGTGAAAGAAACCTCACAAATTGATCCAAGCTTACCGCTTCTAGTTGTGATGAGGTTATGGTAGTATAATACCATGCCAGACACTTGGAATGTAGACAGGAGATTCAAAGCTCATTGGCAGCCTGTCCTTCTTTAGTCACCATTTTCACTAAATTGGTCATAGCCTCAGATTGGAGTTGGATGATGCGATGAGCCAATCTTCTAATGACTTTCTTGGGCTCCTCAACTCTAGAGGAGAATACATCTTTAGCTAAGAGGGCAGGTATTCCTGGTTCCCACACATACAAGACCCATAATGGGAACATTTTAAAGATCCGGTGATAACTAATCTGGTAGGCTATAAGAGTACTGGGTAAGAATTGATCCCAGCAAAGTATATCAGAAGAGGCCATTTTTCATAGAATGGAGACCAAGGTTCCATTTTCTCTCTCCACCGTCTCATTGGTAGATGGATTGTATGGAGCCAAGAAAAGTTGTTGGGCTCTCATTGTCATGGTTGGAAAATGACATCATCTTGGGACCAATGTGAGAGACAAAGCTGCATGAAGAAAGCCAAGAAGGTGAAGTTAGAAGGCATCCCTGACCTCAAGCATACCATAGACCAACGCTGGGTGAAGGCAAAATATGCCCAAGTTGGTCCTATGGATACAAGCGAAGTTCAGTTCTGAATGAGAGCAGGAGCGTTAAAATGAGCTAGCTTTGTAATAGATAAAAATGGTTCACTTCAGTTTCTAGGAGAACGGGGTTTCAAAACCTGATCAGTTTTTGAACTTTCCAGCTTAGTCAGCCACTCCTACAATCAATTACTCAAGTTTGGTCGATTACCAAGTACAGTGTATTGCCTAATGAAAGCATGTGCCTATTTGTGCACCTCAGCTTAGACACACTTCCTCCAATTGATTGTTTCTCCAAATTCCCTTAAATTTCTCATGTTGAGACCAATCTCTCCTGTTTGTCGACTTCTTCCCTTACAATAAACCCCCCATTTAGTATACCATTTTATATTTATGTTATATTAGACGTTCCTGTGCGCAAACCTCTTTGAGGAGGTCTTGCACAACGTTAACCATTTAATTTTTACAACTTTAAATCTATCCGCCCATGCAAAGTTGGGCCACCCAGGTTCCCTCCAACCTAGGACGCCTATACCTTACCACTCTGTGCACCGCGTTGCTCCCTTTTGGTTCCTACTTCTAATTATAACCCTATTCTACCTGAGTTATTCTAGCTCACACACCCTCTGCTGGACTCTAGTAACTTTTGTACTAGCGACTAGTTCCCTGGAGCTGGCCTTGTGCACCGTTCACCTCCCTTTGGGAACATGTTAGTTATAGACACTCTCCTTACACCCATGGAGGTAGCCAGGATCTTGGCTACTCCGAAAAGGAAGTTCTTATCATTATTGCAGAGTAGTACTTGAGGACAGACATTTCAATAAAAAATGTCCTGATGTAAAAACGTGGCTGTGGCCTTGGAAGTTTGGGCTTAAAGAGCCACGGCTTTAAACCACTTAGTGAAGTGGTCAATGGCTACAAGGATAAATCTGTTTCCACTAGTAGTCTGAGTGAGGGGACCTACTACGTACAGACTGATGGTGTGGAACAGTTGTTGAGGGGTAGTTGGTTGATACTGCATCTAGTCTTGAAACCAGATTGCTTCTTACACATAAGGCAGGCTTCCAAGACGTCAACTATAGACTTTATAATTCCATTCCAGTAGTACCAATCTTAATCCACTCATAAGTTTTCTTTGTCCCTCCATGACCTAGAGTGGAGTGAGCTTCTATTATAGCAGGTACACATTCCGAGGGCCAAAGGTAAGGCAGCCATTTTGCCCCCACCTTCTTATAAAACTTCCCGTTATCCGCTTTGGTGTTACAGGAGTGTTGGGCTAACATCTTCTGGACGAGCTCATCCACATCTTCCCATTCATCTGGGGTCATTAAGAGGTCATGTAACCTCTTCGCCTCACTATCATCCAAGTGAAGGTCTAGCAGCTGAGTCAATTCATCAAAGTGTATGTGATGGGTCCCAGCACGGTGTTCAATCTTCATGACATAATGCTGGAGCCTTAGAGCCTAACGAGCTAACCGGCCAGTAAAACCCTTCATATTCTGTAACCACTTCAATGAAGCGTAGTACATAACTACAGGGAAGGTGGTCCCATATAGGAAAGGGCGGTAGTGCTTTACTGCTAGTGAAACGGCAAGGTACTCATTCTCTGTAATGATGTAGTTGCGTTCCGCCTTTGAAGGCATCTTACTGAAATAGGATATTGGATTATCTACACCGTTTTCATCTAATTGGGCTAAGATGGCCCCAACAGCTTAGTCTGAGGCATCAGTAAACAAGTTAAAGGGTTTCTTATAATCAGGTTGCCATAGGATAGGACGTTGTTGTAGCAGTTGCTTCAGCATCTTAAAAGCAGCTTTTTGTTCAGCACCCCAATAAAAAGGGATATTCTTGTATAATAGACGGATAAAGGGCTCACTGAGTTAGGCAAACTTAGGGATGAACTGATGGTAATACCCCATCACCTCTAGAAATACCTGAATATCTCATAGATTTTTAGGGGTAGGCATTTTTGAGATTGCTTCGGCCTTGTCTTATATGGATTGATCTCTTCTTGGGAATTGGAGTGGCCAAGGAAATCTGATTTCCTTTGGAAGAAGGTACACTTTGAGGGCTTTAACTTTATATTAGACTTACATAGTCGTTGAAACAACTCCTTCAAATGATCAAGATGTTCATTGAAGGTTTTTGAGGCAGCGTGATGTCATCAAGATAGACGATGACACAAGT
>JAKSZP010017913.1:0-26896 GCA_022478985.1 Massospora cicadina | reverse complement strand
TGGAAAAACCATAGAAGAGGTTCCATTGAGCATCCTGACTCATCTGCTGGAAGAGCCAAAGATCTTGATCAGACAAACTGTTTAGAAGCTGCTGGTACCATGACTTGTAATTTGACATATGAGCAGGATAAGAGGGGGGATGTCAGACTTATATGAAAGCCATCATTATGCACTCTACAATCCATTAAGCTCCAATTTTGGAGAAATAAATTTCAAAATTAATGGAATAATCTCAAGAGAAGAATCAAGAATGACTCGAGCCAAGGGGTTATGAGAGAAATAACAAGGGCAAACATAGATAAGTATTCTTAATTGGGCCACAAAATGAGCGTCGATGGCAAGAGTCTCCTGTCTAGGATGAGGAGAAAATCAGATATCAAGGACTCTGGACCAAAAATCATGAATATGACAGCTAGTCATATGTCCTGATGGGGGGAAACCGGATCCTGGGACTAATATTGTCATGAGTAAATCAATCAGCCTGGCATGACAGTAGATAGTGGGGACTGCGCTCTGAGAAGGCAGTAGCAAGGAGGAAGAGGAAGAACGCTGCATGCTGAAGGTTGTCCCAAGAAGCGGTAAATATTGTCAATTGTACTCCACTTGAGCCATTGAGTATTTGACTGAGTGTCTGAAGCGGTGTTCTCATGCCCTGGTCCTTTTCTTGCTGGAAATCTAGGCAAGTGGGGGGATGTGTTGGAATTTTTGCTGATATTCCCAGCCTGCTAGATTACCAAAAATTGTTAGGGAATAATTCCCTATGGTAACAAATTGGATATCTGTTGACCTCAATTTCAGAGTAACTATGGTTGTGGGATTTTGGGATATTCGCCTGGTCATATCCATAGGGAATTTGATCCAGATAAATACTTATGATCTCTTCGGGTGGAGTTGCCAACGAAATAGGGGCATCTGATAGTGATTAACTATCAGGTGTACCAATTGGAATTGGTCAGGTTTCATCACTGACTGATTGGGAATGTAAGTAGTAAGTTGCAAGGTAAGTGATGCCACCTGCAACTAGCGAATTAATCATTTGGTGCATGACATGCCTTAATGGGTAATAAGTCCCAATACCTAAGCAGGTCGCTTGCCAAATATGGTTGGTTCATTTGGATCAAGAGGAAAATGTTAGGGACACGTTTTCTGACTCTTTCCGTTTAGGTCTCAAGGATGTCCAACAACGGAATCCTAGCCAGGATGGGGAAGACCATCGCTCTGAGATGAGGATGGGTGATTCAATGGCAATGGCTGCCGTTTCATTATAGAGGTGTTAACTGAGGCTTAGATGATCAAATCCCCACTATAAATACCCTAGAATTTACTCATAATAAAAAACAGATAATAAAACAGTATTTACAACCAGAGTTATATAGTTTTCATCCAGTATACAGTTTAAGTAGTAAAATATTATCAGCTTTCATTTGTTCTGTTTTTATCAAGGATATTATTGCTGTGTGCAATTATTGGGGGACTCTTTTGGGAAAAGAGTAAAGATCTGAGTGGGGATCTAGAGAAGAAGGAGAAAAAATCAGGTATTGCTGCTGACTGTGTGTTAGACTGTAGAGACTGTTACTCAGGAATCTCAGAGAAGATCAGGTTGGACAGAATGAGGGAACAAAACCCTAGATCAAGACATCTCAAGTATCTCAGTTGGTAATACTGGCCAAGCGTTGGACTGAGATATAAGAATTTTGCTCAACTACGGATATTAGTCATTATACTATTATCAACCAATAATATCATATAATATACAATGCGGACAAAGTGCACAAGAACTGAACCTGTGCAGTAATCAGTTTATTGGGGTTGTTTGCTGATAATAGCCCAAATCCAATAAACTTTTTACAGGCTGATGGTTGTCTATTGACCTTCCAAGCCATCAATCCAGTGGCCCACCAAATGGTGATTGTGATCCAGAAATTTGCCGCAAGCCTACAACTCCAATACACCACTTTGGAAGAGTTCTCCGATCTGCTGAACTCCTTGCAACGATCTGGTTAACATTTGGCACCTGGAAGACTAGCTTTGGGTCCACCTCCCACTTCATAATTAATTGGAGAATTCAATCTAATTACCTCACCAATCTATTAGTGGTTTGGCACAATTTGGGTGGAGTGAGACTGTCTTCACTAATTGTTATTCCCTGTTCAGAGGAGAGGACTCACCATTCAATCAACTGCAATGTTGGAACCAGTGTCATGGTTAAATGACATCATATTTGGGACCAACCCTAAGGATAAGGCAGGGCGACAGGAGGCCCAGAAGATGAAGCTTCAGGCCCTTTCTGATCTCAGGCACACAGTAGACAAACGTTGGGTACAAGCCAAGTATGCCCTGGTTGGTACTAGTGAGGTGTATAACTCCTAGCCCCTTACGTCAGCCAGGCGTTAACATGGATGGTTTACTCCATTAATGAAGATGGTTCGATGTGGTTAGTTGAGGAACGGGGTTTCAAAACCTGTTCCATTTTACAAAATCACGTGTTCAGGTCAGATTCAATTTCAATCAATTACTCGAGTGAAGTCAGATTCAGTGTTTTCTACCAAGCTGGATTGTAGTCTTTGCCTATTGGTGAGAGGTGCTTGGGACCACTATGGCAGACTCCAAATTTCCCTGACAAAGTTTAATTATTTTTTCTGCAACGAACATTCCTTGTTGGTCAACTTCCCAATAAACATTTTCCCGTTTTACCCATTTTTCTTATGTTATCTCTAGCAAACCTGTGCGTGGACCTCTTTGAGGAGGTCTCACACTATGTTAACCACCTTATTCTAAATACAATTAAGTTATAACTCATGCACCATTGAGTCGCCCAGGTTTCCTCCGACCTGGGACGTTTACCACTTTCACTTTGTGCAATACATCATTTTTGGTCAGTTGTTTGCTATCATGATCACACTTTTTCTTTAGTATATTATCACTCCAGCACCCTCTGCTGGGCTCTAGTAACTTTAATACTAATGGCTAGTTTCCATGCGTTGGCTCTGTGCACCAAGTACCACCACGCTAGAAACAGAATAGTTATAGACACTCTCCTTACATTAGTTGACCAACCTTATAAAATTATGTGCACAAACTTTTTCTGTGTGGGACTTTTCTGAAGTGGAAATGGTGGGCACCAGCTGAGGGCCTTGGCTGTGGTCAGCCGCACCGCTGTTTTCCCTTTTTCCTGAAAGTTGGAGCAACTCAGAGTTTTTATGGTTGTATCCAACTTGAAAATATCCACCCTTTGTGCTCAGACCTGGTGGATATGGACGCTTCAATGTCCAAAAAGTTGTGATTCCCCAACTTTCCGATAAAATTATCAATTCTAATTTAAATAAACGAGTTTTTTTTGACAGCTCATTCAGATGATTCCAACAGAATTGGTGCAGATGGGCCTGGGGGTGTTGGCCTTGAATAACGCCTGGCATTCCATTGCAGTTAGGGGAATAGGGCTGTTCTCATCTAAAAACGCGTTTTATGATGATAATCTTATCCAAACCTCTGAGCCGTTTATTAGCTTTTATGGCCCGTATGAGAAACCTATTCCAGTATATCAAATAACCCCTGAGATTCCTCGTTTGACCCCTACCATGATCCGCGGCACTCAAGAAGTGGAGAAGAACTTCATTAAAAATATGATAAAGTATATGCACCTGCAGAAGGCATGGTGAGGTATGTGGCCTTAGTATAAAGAATGGCCAACTATCCCTCCCCCTTTTATGATTCCAAAACATACTCTGATGGCTTGATTGAGCCACAGGAAGAGTTTTTTGGTGAGGTTTTTCATTGTCTACCATAAATAAAGACCATTCCGGGTATTTCTACTGACTGCTACCCTCTCCTCCCCTTTAGGGAAACTCAGCACCACAATTTTAGTGGATACTGGCGCCTCTGAAAACCTTAGGGACCAGAGCCTAGTCGAATACCTTGGACTGAGTTACTTTCCGGGTGGTATGGTTAAGGGAGGGGCATCCCAAGGTATTCCCACTCTAAATATCATTGGGACAGTGGACTATCAGGTTGGCAAGTACCACTTGTCTGATCACTTCAAAGCGGTAAAAACCTCCTGTTCCCTATCATTTTAGGTGTGGAGTGGTGGCAAAAGTTTGACGTCAAAACTGACCTGAAAGAGAATACTCCATCCCTCACCTTGAAAATTGGTCACACATTAGTTGTTTTTTTGTTAGAAGAGAACACCCAGGGCGAATTGCCCCACTGGCCCCACCTTCACCCTTATAGCCTTGCCCCTTTGATGAAGCCCTCTGTTGAAGTTCCTATACCTTCTTGCTTGGAGGGTTTGGAATCCTCTTTGATGCAGCATCTAATAGCACGCTACCTGATCACTCTGAGTTCAATTGAGACTTCAAGCTTACTGTGGATCTGGCTCATATATATTCTCTCACTAACCATTGACTGTCTGGGAGGAAGAGGCGTTGGATGTGTGGGTGAAGAACAGTTAGCCAAAGGTGTATCTTTTTAGCGTACCTCCCCTGTATGCTCTCCACTTCTCTTTGTTGAGAATTCTGATGGTACTCTGTGCCCATGTGTGGACTTTGGGAATAATAAATACGTCACTGTACCAGATCTACATCTCATCCCTTTGGGCTCTCAGATTGCGCGCTATGTGGAGAAGACTAAGATCTTTTTTCAAGATGGATTGCCTCAATGTGCTAATCAGATTCAGAAAAAAGGGACAAGAGTGGTTAACCACCTTCCTTACCAGAAAAGTATTTTCCAGTTTTGGGTCTAGCCCTTTGGGCTTGAGAATGCCCCAGTTATCTTTCAACTCCGCATTGATGCAGCGTTGGGGGACTTGTTAGGGTATGCGCGGTTGCCTACATGGATGATATCCTGGTCTTTTCCCCTGATAAGGAGTCCCATGCAGTACACCTTCAGCAAGTGGTGGAGAAGTTAAAGACAGCCAGCCTTACTCTGAATATTAGCAAGTGTGAATTCTTCAAGTCCCAGGTCACTTTTCTGGTTAACATCATGTTTGACCAAGAACACATGATAGCTCCAGACAAGGAGAAGGCGATTTGTTAGTAAACTACCCTCACCTCAGTAAAAGAATTGAGGAGCTTTCTGGGGACGTGTACGTTCCTCAGGAATTTCACGCCAAACCATTCTGAGGTGGCAGCGCCCTTGTATAGTCTAGTGGTGCAAAAGTGCTTTGGTTGTCCCCAATTTTGGAGGATGTTTTCCAAGCTTTGAAGTGCACCCTGTTGTCCACGTCTTACTTCACATGTCAACTCTTCCAAAAAGTTTGTTGTGTCTACTGATACCTCCAACTTCGCCATAGCGGCTGCCTTGTTACAAGTAGGCGAAGATGGGATAGAGCATCTGGTGGGATATTTTTCTAGGAAAATGTCTCTGCCTGAGTTGATTTACACCATTTATGACAAGGAGTTTCTAGCAGTGGTGGAGGCACTGACATATTGGCGTCACCACTTGCATGGCTCTACCCAACCATTCTGCGTACGTGCAGATCACTGTAGATTGCTGTACTACCGCGCCCCTCATATCCTAACCCCGCGGCAGATCTGGTGGCATGAGACCCTTGCCCAATTTGCATTTACTTATGAATCCACCAAGGGCAAGGATAATGGTTTGGAGGATGCTTTA
Source organism: Massospora cicadina (assembly GCA_022478985.1). Classification (NCBI taxonomy): domain Eukaryota; kingdom Fungi; phylum Entomophthoromycota; class Entomophthoromycetes; order Entomophthorales; family Entomophthoraceae; genus Massospora; species Massospora cicadina. Next base: position 21,286 of record JAKSZP010017913.1, on the reverse strand, counting down.
AGCTGCAACCCTGCTTTAGCTCCTGATCCAAAGGAGGTAGATGTTCACAACAAACAGGTCGAAATTCCTCCAAATAAAATTCTGTATCAACTTCCCTCTCCCCTCAGACAATGGGCCAGAGCTTGCACCTCTGGAAAATGCGGAGGAGTATGGTATGTTCAGAAAGGTTGTCCTTTTTCAGCCGCTGTCAACTGAATATACTATGGTACTTGCTAAGAGCACTTTAAATCAAGAGGACCTATCCAGGAGTTATCATGTAAAGGATGATATGGTGTGGTTTCAGGGGCGCCTTTAGGTACCTGCTGGACCACTGCGCCTGGAAATCATCTGGGACTATCATGATGGAATCACCATTGGTCATCCTGGGAAAGCAAAGAACTTGGAGTTTTACTTCACATCTACAATTGGAAGGGCTTGCCTGCTCAGGTGGGGCGGTATTGTAAGGAGTACCTGGTCTGCAACCAGATGAAACCCAATTGTCAACCTTTAGCGGCTTTTGGTACCAGTCCAAAAGGCTGATGGGCCCTGGACTTCACTCTAAGTTGATTTCATTGTGGAATTACCTGCCTCTGATGGTTATGATGCCATCATGGTGGTGGTGGACCGTTTTATGAATTTCGCCCACTTTATGCCTTGCAGAACAACAATAACCGTGGCTGAGATGTCTAAGCTCTTCATCACACATGTGTTTGCGGTCCATGGAGTGCCCCAAGAGATTATTAGTGACCAGGGACCCCAATTCACCTCCATCTTTTGGGAAGAGTTGTGTAAGACTCTTCAGATTCGCCCCTGCCATTTGACTGCCTATCACTCCCAATCAGATGGGCAGATGGAACGAGTGAACCAGTGCCTAGAACAGTTTCTGTGGTGTTACACTGCCGCAGATCATTAAGATTGGGTTTCTCACCTCCCTATGGTCCTTCTCAGTTACACAACACTTTAAATATTTCTATCAGTTGTTCTCCTTTTTTCGCCAACTATGGCTTTAAACCCGCCTTCAACATGGAGTCTAGCTGTGGTTCTAAGGTTGAAGCGGTGGTGGACATTGTCAAGACTATCAAGAAGGTCCACCAGGGGGTTTCCACAAGTTTGGAGGTGGCAATGCAAGTATATAAGGAGAACGCTGATGGAAAGCGCTGAGTGGGTCCAGCATATAAGGAAGGGGATCTCGTGATGCTTGATGCTTGTAACATCCTTATCAAGCAGCCATGCAAGAAGCTGGACCAAAGAGGATTGGCCCTTACCGCGTGGTTAGAAAGGTGGGCCATGCCTCATACCAGCTAGATCTTCCCTCTTCATTTTGGATCTACTCTGTCTTCCATGAGAGCAAATTGACTTTGTTCAAGGGCTCTCCACCAGGAGACTCCTGAGGCCTATCTTGTGGATGGGGCGCCAGAGTGAAAAGTGGAAGAAATATTTGCCTCCCGCCATGTTAAAAGAAGACTTGAGTACCTGGTAACCTGGAAGGGTTTTGACGCTGCAGAGAACAGTTGGGTTCCATTGTGCGACTGTGTGCATGCCCAAGAACTGATTAAAGCCTTACATAAGCGTTTCCCCAGGCTGCTGGATCTCACTAAACTGACCATTGCCGCCATGAAGTTGACCCCAGCCCACAAGAGCTTTTCCCTTGCGCAAGCCCCTTGAGGAGGTTGTGTCAGGGAAACTGAGCGCAAGAGGTTGCTGGAGGGAAAGACACAGGCAAAGCTGATACAACAAGGCCAAGTGACCCAACAAAGTGAAGAGACGTCCCAAACGGTCAGTATTGTGTTTCCATATAAATCTTTAAGGAAAAACGCACACCAAACGGCCACAACCATCAGGGACAAGAGGCCCTGGGAGCTGGGAAGGGTGGCGTAGGATCCAAGGCAAAGGGAAGAAAAATAAGAGGAGGTGGAGCCAGCGGAATAGGTGGCGGAGTGGGTGGAGGGCTCACGTAAAGCAGTGGGTGCAAACCAGAGCGTAAAACGAACTCCAGCCATCACAGAGCTTTGGAGAAGTATTTTTTTGTTCAAGAAAACAAAAATTATACAGAAAATTGGCCCAAAATTCCTAGACTTTATTAGGGTGATCAGAATATCTGAGAAAAGCAAAGCCTTTCTCATCTTAGATTTAATTTATAGGGGGTTGCTTGCGAAGATTCCAGTGGTTGTTTGAATCTGATATGAGCTACAAATTCGTTGCTTTTCAACAAAATCAAAATTTTCTAAATTTGGTCAGAATTCATAACCTCATATCTTTTGATTTCTTGGGTGTTAAGTTTGATTCCCACCTGATTTTGCCTCAAATAAGCCACTTTCCTCAGCCCTGGCTGGCAAAGCCAAACCCCATTTTTTGTCAATGACCTTAGATAGGTTATTGGTGACCTTTAGGTTTCTGGTTCTCTGCCCCAAGGTCTTGTTGGACTTGGCTTTAGAAGGGCGGTTAATTCCAGGAAATATGTCACTAGCTGTGACATCACCCTCTGCTCTTAGACAGGGTTCTACACCACCTGAGGGGACATTGGCTAAGGCAAAGTTCTTGTGGGGAGTTGGTAGCTTCATGGAAGCTAAAGAGGCTTGGGTGGAGGTCCTGCGGCATCTGGAAATCTAGAGTGGAAGTCATGAATTAGGTCCTGATCCTTGGTCATGTCCTGATAAAATACCTAGCTGTTCTCTGTCTCATCATATTCTTTACAAGACACTAAGTATTGCAGATGGTGTCGGGATAGGCGAGAAGCAAGAATGGCATCAATCTCATATTGGGGTTCACCATCCACTATCACAGGATTTGGGTGAGGTGGCATGGTATCACTAAAGGGGGTCAGGAGGCATTCATGCAAAGTGCTGAACACTTTGATTGAGGGGGGTAAGTCAACCTGGTAAGCTGATGGGCCGACTTTCTTGAGGATCTTGAAGTGTCCAACACGCTTGGGATCTAACTTGCGGCAGGGTTGCTTAAGATGGAGATTCTTGGCGTTGACCATGACCAAGTCACCAGGCTAATGCTCAGGCCCTCCACAACGCTTTTGATCAGCAAATGCTTTGTAGATACTCATAGCATCAACGAGACAGTTCTTGACTGCCTGATGTATGTCCCTGAGCTCTTTAGCACGCTCATTGGCAGTAACGATGGTGGACTCAATCTGCGGACTTAGGTTAAAACTGGGGTTGTAACCATAATTTGAAAAGAATGGGGAAGTGCCTGTAGAGGCATGGGTAAGGTTATTATAAGAAAATTGCGCCAGTGGGAGGTGAGAGGACCAATTGTTCTGTTCAGCATTGGAATAACTACGCAAGAATTGCTCCAAACCTTGGTTTACCCCTCCATCTGTCCAGCTGACTGGGGTTGGAAGTCTGTGGAGTGGCAGGGGCAAATGCTGAGGATGGAAAGAAGGGCTTCCCAGAACTGATTGGTGAATTTTGGTCCCCAATCACTGATAATCTCCTGGGAAGACCATGTAAGAAAAAGATGTGATCTACAAAAAGGCGGGGCTTTCTCAACTGAAGTAATGTTGGTGTTTCAGGGGATAAAGTAAGCCATTCTTGTGAAATGGTCCACCACAACCATTACTGCATCATAACCCTGGGACAAGGGAAGTTCCACAATAAAATTGATTAACACTGATGTCCAAGGGCCCTTCAGCAGCTTGGAGGGGAACAAGCAATTCAGCACTCTTCAGGCGGCTTGGCTTTGACCGTTTGCACATCAAGCAGGACTTTGTGAATTTTGCACATTAGTGTCAATACCATTCCAACTGTAGGAGCAGTGGACTAACTCAAGCGTCTTGTCCTTGACAGGGTGGCCAGCAGTTGGAAGGTCATGAGCTTCACAGATCACTTCCTCACGCAGGGGTCCAGGAGGTACCCACCACTTGCCCTGATGGAGGATGACCCCATCCATCAACTGGTAGCCTTTGTCCAGGGATTCGCCATTTCTATGGCAGGCCTGCTTAATCTTATCATAGTCAGCTGACAGAGGTTGGGACAACCTAACACAGAAGGGGTGTCAGCGTCACCTTCTAAAGGTTCCATCATGAGCAGAGCGTGGAGGGGGGTTTGACAGTGGGCTCTCCTTCACCTGATCCAGCTTAATCAACACCTGGGTATTGTGTGGGCGTCAACTAGTGCTGGGTCAGGTGCTAGGGCAGAGTTTCAGGATAGAGCATCAGGTAACATGTTCTGGGTGCCCTTAATGAAGTCATATCTGAAGTCAAACACTGACAGGATTTCTAACCACCGGGACTGGTGAGGGGATAGCTTCTGGGGGGGCGCGGTAATACATCAATGACTTGTGGTCAGTACGGACAGTAAATGGCCACTTAGACCCATGCAATTGGTGACGCCAGTGTTGTAATACCTCAACAACTGAAAGGAGTTCCTTATCATATATTGCATAGTTGAGCTGCACCAGAGTCATTTTCTTAAAAAGTAAGCAACAGGCCGTTTCACTCCATCCTCCCCTCTTGTAGTTGAGCAGCTCCCACCGCAAAGTTGAAAGCATCAGTGGCAACAATAAAGGGGTGGCTGGGGTCTGCGTGTACCAACACAGGGGCTGGACAATAGTATAGACTTGATGGCATGGAATGCAGATTTGCATTAATTGGTCCAACTAAAAATCTTCATCCATGAAGTGGTGTAGAGAGGGGGCAGTGTTGGGATTTTTGCCCATATTTCCAGCCTGCTAGATTACCAGGGATTGCTAGGGGAAAATTTCCTAAGGCGAAGTGAATTGGAAATCAGTTGGCCCAAGTTTTGGAGTAGCTATGTTTGGGGATTTCGAAATATTCTCCTGGTCATATCTGTCAGGTATCAATCCTGACAAATATTTAAGAGCTCATTGGGCAGAGTTGCTGACAAAATAGGGACATCTGGTAGTGATTAACTATCAGGTTTTGTCGGGTGGACAGCAAGTAAGAATTGGACTGGCCTCCAGCCCAGATGCCAGAGCATCCGAACAGCAAACCAGAATGCCTGAGGCACTACTGCTGATATGATGAACATGGAACTAGAAAAGAGTTCCACCAATATCTGCTGGTGAGCCAGAATTTCATATAGGCATATAATAAAGTACCAGATGCACATGGCCGTTAACCCTGAGGGGTACAAGAATGTCAGCAGATAAGGCGGCTTAATTTTTAACATGTAAAAACTAATTTTTGGAAGAATTTTTAATGGAAATTAGGAAAGAAAAATCAACCAACATTTTCTCAGTGCAATGTGACTGATTAAATAGTAGTTGATTTGGGGAAAACAAAGCTGGGCTTGGGTCCCTCAAATTTGACCTAACTGGCGAATTATTTGGGAATAGGCGGGTTAGTTTCTTGGGAACCATCATCACAAAATTTGGCGGTAGGCCAAGTTGCTGTCAGTTTGAACTCAAACATCTGAACCAAGGCTCAGCTACATTTCTGATGGATGGCACAACGGCATTTATCCCGACGAGTGATGGGAATCCCCCAAGGCCACCCCACATAGGGGTGGGCCCATTTGGTTGGGAACAGGTTCAGGATGCCCATCCCGCCCATTCTCAGTCACTGGGTCATTCGTTCAGTCAATGGCATTGCATCAGGTGCAACACCCAATTTGTTAGCAGGAAGCTGCCCATCGGGGTGATGCCTTATGATTTGAGAGGGGAGAAATTTTTCCAATCATCATGTTAATCAAATTGCAACCGTTGGGCATTCCAGCTGATAGACCAGTCTTCATACCTTTTTGACCATTTAAAATCTGAGCATAGGGCGAATTGCCACTCAAATTTGTTACTATCAACTTTATTTTGGCAATCTCAGTGCAGATTTCACTGATTTCTTGTAACAGTTCTGCTCAGGTTAGTGTGGGTACTGGGAATGGGATCTAAAGTGGGAGAGCTGTTACCCAGCGCTCATTTACTATGTGAGCGAGATCGCCCTGAGTAACGAGGGGTACAGCCATCCTCTTTGTTGCCTTTTTACTCAGAAATGGGAAAATGGCCCAGTCAACACCCAGGGGACGTTCCCCAGGGCTTACAGGTTTCATCATTAACTGATTGGGAATGAATAGCAAGTTGCGAGGTAAGTGATGCTGCCTGCAACTAGCAAATTAATTGGTTGATGCATGACCTGCCTTAATGGGTAATAGGTCCCATTACCTTAGCAGGTCGCTAGCCAAATATGATTGGTTTTCTTGGATTGAGAGGAAAATGTTAGGGACACGTTTTCCGACTCTTTCCATTTAGGTCTCAAGTATGTCCAATGACAAAATACTAGCCAGGATGGGGGAAGACCATCGCTGCCAAGATGAGGATGGTTGATTCAATGGCAACAGCTGCCGTTTCATTGAAGAGTGTCAACTGAGGTTTGGACAACTGAATCCCCACTATAAATTTCCTAGGATTCACTATAATAGAAATAGATAATACAACAGATAATTAGATCATATTACAGATATATAGTTCTAAGTTGTTCATTTGGTATATAGTTTAAGTAGTAAAAAATCATCAGCTTCCTTGTGCTATTCTTCTCAAGGATATTATTGCTGTGTATGATAATTGGAAGACTCTTAAAGAGAAGAGTAAAGATCTGAGAGGGGATCTAGAGAAGAAGGAGACACAATTGGGGATTGCTGCTGACTGTGTGTTGGACTGAAGATACTGTCACCAGGAAATCTTAGCGAAGATCAGGTTAGACAGAACATGGGAATGAATCCCTATGATCATGACATTACAAGTATATAATTGGGAAATACTGCCTGAGCGTTGGGCTGAGATTTAAGAATTCTACTCAACTACGGATATTAGTCATCATATTATTATTGACCAATAATCTATTATATTATACAACATGACAAAGTGCACAAGGAGACTGAACCTGTGCAGTAAAAAGATTAATAGGGTTGTTTGCCAATAATAACCCAACTAAGTAAATTTTTACAAGTTGGTGCTCACTACAGGGGTAGCTGAGTTGAAGAATTTATAAGAATGTCATACAAAGACGAGTTACACAAAATGTGGACTGAGTTAGCCACTGTGAACCAGAATGCTCTAAGGTCAGCGGACCATTGGGAGTTTGCAGCCTTGGAAGAATGAGTCGCCAAGGTGGAGGAAAGGATAGATAATGTTGCAAGCTTCAGGAACAAGTTACTTGAGAAAGTAACTTAGTTGAAGAAGAAAGAAGGGAACCTCGTTCAAGAGGGCTTATACCTGAAAATGGAGTGAGAAGTGGATCGCGTTCATTTTAGAAATTTCAATGCGGATATAGAGCAATTAATCAAACAAGTGGAGGAAATTAAAGCTCCCAAATGTGCTTGTGAGCCTAATATGGCAAGCGATGCCAAAGAAAGAAGTCCTCGCACAATACTTGGGAAGTCAAATACCCCAAGGAACATGCTGCCTGCTTTTTCTGCCATTTTGGAGATGACGCCTGAGGTCACTCCTCAAGTTATCTGAGTGGCTGAACCGAGATAATTTGGCCAGAAATAACTTGGAGGAATTTAAGGCAACGCCAAAATTTCCAACGTTTCATCAGGATAACGCCCCAACATTTTTCCAACTGTTTGACATGACCATTTATGGCTACAAGGATCATCAAAAGGCATTGAAAGTCATGAATTTCCTAGACACCAACTGTCATAACTTAGTGTTACTTCACCTATAGGGGGACAGTTGGTCGTATGCTGAGTCAAAGGTGGCCATCATGAAAGAGTTTAGGAGTCTGATGCACATGTCAAAGCGCAAACAGAAATTTATGGGAATCCAGTCCATAAAGACAAGTCTCTAGCAAGCTTCATAGATTGGTTTTACCAGGAGTTGCAGATCTGGTCGGAGCAAAAGTATCGGATGACTTTGATGACAGAATCGCCTTGAAAGTGGCCCTTCAGCCCTATCATGAATTTCATCATATGATGTCTTCTGTGTTTGTGACAGAAATAACTACCTCGCAAATGGTAGATAATCCTAAAGATTTTGGAGAGACATTTGATGCCCCAAATAGAAGCTTCAAATCCAATCTTGTGCACAATCCAAATCCCATGAAGGGAAATGAAGGAGCTAAAGAGATGACCAATTGAACCATGCCAGGGATTAAGCCCAGAGAGTTCATTTGGTTGAATAAGAAGGAAAAGGTCTGCTACCAATTTGTTGGGAAAGGACATTTCGTCATGCACTGTAAGAAGCTGAAGGATCAGATCAACGTGGTCCAGGCAAAAGAGTCAGAAGCCACCAAGGAATTGGGAAAAGGGCCCACGGCCTAGATGGGGAACAGTCTAGAACTGCAGAGAAGTCTGTTCCTCCCAACGTTATGACTGAGGAAATTGATATCAGTGATCTGTTTGTAAATGATGAGCAGGATCAGATGTATCAAGTGGTCAATTTGGATGTAAATTCTGTGATCAGAGCCTGGGCAAAGAGAATCGACCCTGAGATAATCAAGGAAGTTTCCCATCTGTATGCCTGACAACTGGCGGACAAGATTCAAACTGCTGAGAATCCTGAGGAATTATCTGAAGTCTGATTAGAAGAAGCCCAGGAATCTTTTGACAAGTTACGCCAAATTTAATAGATTCTCTGATTCTGAATTATCCAAATTTTAATCTGGAGTTTATTATTCAAACTGATGCTTTGTTGACGGAGATTGGCGCCATATTAAGCTAAGTAGATGAACTTGGGGATGAACATCTGGCGGCATATGTGAGTCAGAGTCTCTCAGCTGCTGAGAGGAACTACACTGTGACTGAGCATGAGTGCCTTGTGTCATATAAGCATGTAAGCAGTTTTGGGTGTACATCCATGGAACGCACTTTAAAGTGGTGACGGACCACTCTTTGCTGCATTGGCTGCACAATTTGAGAGAGCCAGAAGAATGATTGGCCTAACAGGCACTTAAGCTCCAGGCATATGATTATGGGATTAACCACTGAGTGGGGGCTTCTCACCAGAATGCAGATTGCTTATCGCGGTTACTAATGGTCCAGATGGTATACCCACAGGCAGATGAGCTATTTTAGAGAATGGTTGACGGAAAAATCAGGGACAAGCCCTGAGAAATCCAAGATGCACTTTGGAAAGCATTGGAAAACACTGAGACCATGGTTGGAAATTATTTAAGACAATCAATGGGAATTGGTTATCATTCCTGAAGCTGTCAGAAAGAGCAGCTATTGTACAAGAAGCTCACAAGGTTTTTGGGCATGGAGGCCTGAGGAAAACAACTGTTCATATTTGCCAGTACTATTACTGGGAATTTATCAACTACAATGTTGCGGATTATCTAGCTTGTTGCATGGAGTGCCAGCTGCACAAACCACATAAGAATACATCTGGATACCAACTGGTCCGCCCTGAATTTTCCTGGCAAACAGTGTCCATCGATGTGATGGGACCACTGATGATGAGCACAGGGGGGTCAAGTACATTATAGTTGCCATTGACCATCTGATGAGATGGGTAGAGATGAAGGCCCTAACAAATGTAGATGTTACCAGTACTGCAAGGTTCATCCTGGATCAAGTAGTATACCGGGATGAATGTCCACAGGTCCTGCTTAGTGATAATGGGACCAACTTCACGTCTCATGTGATCCCAAGATTGAATGAGATAATGGGGATCAGAGGAGTCTTGTCAGTACCCTACCAGCTGGAGATGAAAAGATTAGTAGAAAGGGTGAATGGAACGCTGGCCATGGCGCTGAGGAAGCTGGTCGCAGGAAGAACTTCCATGTGGGGAACATACCTGAGTTCATGATGTTCCCCTTACATTATTAATCATCATATGGTGACAAGAAAAACGCCATTTGAGTTGTTGTATGGGAGAAAGGCCGCGTTGCCACTAATTTTATATTTTGGTGGTGGAACCTACATTGGGGATGAGTGCCAAACAGTACTTGAGCCAACTGACAAATATCCTGATCAATATGCAATTGCAAGCATTTGATAATACATTGAAGAAAAGGATATGAGCGAAATTGATGGACAATAAGAACTGTCTGCCCTTAGCAGAATATCGAATAGGTAAAAGATTTGCCTATTGTGATACACATGGTTTCAGAAGAAGAAACTGTCATGGCCCCATGACATCATAGTAGGAACTGACCCCAGGAACAAAGCTGGGCGCCAGGAGGCCCAGAAGATGAAATTACAGGGCCTCCCAGACCTGAAGCATACCCTAGACCAACGCTGGGTATGGGCAAAATATGCCCAGGTTGGTACTAGTGGGGTGCCAAGTGTCCATCCCCTGATGTCAGGTGAGGCGTTATTATGGATGGTCTACCAAATGAATGCAGATGGTTCAATTCAGTTTGTTGAGGAATGGGGTTTCAAATAACATTCCATTTATGAAACAATGTGTTCAGGTCAAATCCAACTTCAATTGATCACTCAAGTGAAGTTAGTTTTGGCCTATTCAACTAATTTGGATGGCAGTGTGTGCTTATTGGTGGGTCAGTGCTTGGGCCCACTGTGGCATAACCCTCATTCCCCTGTTCAAGTTTATATATGTTTTCCCCTGACCAACATCCTGGTTGGTCGACTTCCCAAGATAAAATTACCCTGTCTTTACTGTTTTATATGTTATGTTGAACAATACTGTGCGCGGACCCCTTCAAGAAGGTCTCATGCTCCATTAAACTTGCCATTTTGAACACCATAAGATTATCACCTCGTGCACTGTTGGTTTGTCCAGGTCCCCTCCAACCTGGGTCATTTACGCCTTCTCTCAGTGTGCACCGTGACATGTTTGGATGGTTATTTATAGCATTTCTTTGCTTAAGTTATTACTTCTCCAGCACTCTCTGCTGGGCAATAATTATTTTTATTCTAATGCCTAGTTCCCTGACGTTGGACCTATGCACTGAGCACTGCCACACTGGGAACAGGCGAGTTATAGACACTCTCCTTACATTAGTTGACCAACCCTTCAATACTATGTGCACAAACTTTTCTGTGTGGAACTTTTCTAAAGTGGGAACAGTGGGCGCCAGCTGTGGGAGTTGGCTGTCATTAACTGCACCGCAGTTTCCTATTTTTCCTGCTGGTTGGAGCAACCTGGCGCTATTATGGTCGCCTTCAACTTGGAAAAATCCACCCTTCATGTTCATACCAAGTGGATACGGACTTTTGAGGTCTGAAAGTCGTGATTCCCCAACTTTCCACCGAATGTGTCACTTTTGAACTAAATAAATGGGTTTCCTTTTGCCTGCGCATTCAGCCAAGGCTGTCAGAATCAGCGCAGATGAGCCGGGGTGTTGGCCATGGATAACGTCAGGCATTCCATTGCAGTTCAAGGGATAATGTTATTTGCATCTAAAAATGCGTTTTATAATGAAAATTTGATATATACTTCTGAACCATATTGGCCCTCTTATGGCTCAGATCTAGAACCCGGTGCTGGGTATGGAATCACACCAGAAAATCCCAGTTTGACATCTTCCATGATTTGCAGCATACTGAAGTTGAAAAAGAACTGCGCTTGCAATATGAAAATGTTTATGAATCTGCAGAAGGCATGGATGGGTATGTGGCCTTAATAGTAAGAATGGCCAACTATCCCTCCCCCTTCTATGATTCCCAAACCTACCCTTATGGTTTGCTCAAGCCAGAAGAATTTTTAAGTGAGGTGGGGGCATTGTCTGCCTTGAATAAATCCCACTCTGGATACTTCCTCTTGACTGCTACCCTTACATCCTCTTTTGGAAGTTCAGACAACTATTTTAGTGGATACTGGGGCCTCAAATAAATTTATTGATCAAGACCTTACTGACTACCTTGAGTTGAGTTACTCACCAGGTGATATGGTTAGAGGTGGGGCTTCTCAAGGTATCCCTGCGCTGAATGTCATAAGGGTTGGTGGACTACCAGGTGGGCGCCTATCTTCTGTCCGACCATTTTCAAGCTATCAGGAACTTCTTGTTTCCCATTATTATGGGTGTGGAGTGGTTGAGAAAGTTTGACGTCAGGACTAACTTGAAAGAAAACACTCTATACTTGTCTTTGTCCAATGATCACAAGTTGATTGTTCCTTTGTCAGAAGAGAACGCCCCAGGCAAACTACCTCATTAGCCCAATATTCCATTATGTAATCTTGCCCCTTTGCTGAAACCCTCTGTGGAGGTTTCCCTGCCGTCCTGTTTGAAGGGGTTGGAACCTTCTTTTTATGCAGCTTCCGCGAACACACTTCCAGAACACTTGGAATTTGATTGTGACTTCAAGCTCATTGTGGATCTGGTGCATATATCTTCTCCCATTTCTCATTGACTGTCCAGGAGGAAGAGGCGTTAGACGTGTGGGTGAAGGAGCAGTTAGCCAAAGGGGCCATTTTTCAGAGTACCTCCCTGTTTGCTCCCCGCTTCTCTTTATTGAGAAGGCTGATGGTACTCTACACCCCTGCGTAGACTATGGGATCCTCAATAGCGTTACTGTACCAGACCTCCATCCCACCCCTTTGGTTCAAGGATTGCACGCTATGTGGAGAAGGCTAAGGTCTTTTTCAATCTGAATTGCCTCAATGCGTTAAATCCGATCTGAATTAAGAAGGGACAAGAGTGGTTGACCGCATTCCATACCAGAAAAGCGATCTTCCAGTTTCAGGTCATGCCCTTTGGGCTTAAGAATGCCCTGGTCCTTTCAACGCCGCATTGATACAGCGTTGGGGACTTGTTAGGGGTATGCGTGGTTCCCTACATGGACGACATTCTGGTGTTTTCCCCCAACTATGAGTCCCATGCTGTTCACCTTTGGCAAATGGTGGAGAGGTAAAGGCAGCCAGCCTTACACTGAAGAGAAGCAAGTGTGAATTTTTCAAATCCCAGGTCACTTTTCTGAGCAACGTTGTGTTTGACCAAGGAAACATGATAACTCCGGAAAAGGAGAAGGCAATTTGTGAGTGGCCTACCCCACTTCAGTAAAAAATTGAGGAGATTTTTGGGGATGTGTACATTCCTCAAGAAATTTACATTAAATCCTTCCAAGGTGGCAGCTCTCTTATATAAGGATAGTGGTGCAAAGGTGCTTCAGTGGTCCTCTGATTTGGAGGATGCTTTCCAAGCAGTGAAGTGCACCTTGTTGTCCACATCTGTCCTTCACCATGTTGACCCTTCCAAAGAGTTCATTATGTATATGGATGCCTCCAACTCTGCCATAGCGGCCACCTTGTTACGAGTAGGTGAAGCTGGGGTAGAGCATCCGGTGGGATATTTTTCTAGGAAGATGTCTCTGCCCAAGTTGAACAACGCCATTTATGACAAGGAGTTACTAGTAGTGGTGGAGGCGCTGACATAAGGGCATCACCATTTGCATGGCTCTACCCAACCATTCCATGTATGTACAGATCACCGTGCCTTGCTGTACTACCGCGCGCCCCTCATGTCCTAACCTCATGGCAGACCTGGTGGCATGAGACCCTTGCCCAATTTGCATTTACTTATGAATCCACCAAAGGCAAGGTTAATGGTTTGAGGGATGCTTTGAGCCACAACCCTGCTTTAGCACCAGATCCTAAGGAGTTAAAAGTGCTCAACACACAGGTTATGAATCCTCCAAGTAAACTTCTGTCACAACTTTCCTCTCTCTGGCCAACGGGCCAGCGCTTGTACCTCTTAAAACGCGGAGGAATATGGTATGTTCAGAAGGGTCATCCTTTCTCAGCCGCTATTGGGCGAATATACTATGGTACTTACAAAGAGCGCTTCAAACCAAGAGGATCTATCCAGGGGTTATCATGTAAAGGATGAGATGGTGTGGTTTCCAGGGGCGACTTTGGGTACCTGCTGGACCACTGCGACTGGAAATTATCTGGGACAATCATGATGGAATCACCATTGGTCATTCTGGGAAAGCAAAACCTTGGAGTTGATACATTGCACCTACAATTGGAAGGGCTTGCATGCTCAGGTGGGGTGGTATTGTAAGGAGTGCCTGGTATGCAACCAGATGAAACCCAATCGTCAACATTTAGCAGGGTCGTTGGTACCAGTCCAAAAGGCTGATGGACCCTGGACTTCCATCTCAGTTAATTTCATTGTGCAATTACCAGCCTCAGATGGTTATGATGCCATCATGGTGGTGGTGGACTGGTTCACGAAGTTTGCCCACTTTATTCCTTGCAGAACCACTATAGCCGCAGCTGAGATGGCTAGGCTTTTCGTCACTCATGTGTTTGCACTTCATGGGGTTCCCGTGAAAAAATCAGTGACTGGGGCCCTCAGTTTACCTCCGTTATTTTGGGAAGAGTTGTGTAAGACTCTTCAGATTGCCCTTGCCGTTCAACTGCCTATCATCCCCAATAAGATGGGCAGACTGAACGAGTTAACAAGTGCTTGGACAGTTTCTGCGGTGTTACACCACAGCAGATAATTCATATTGGGTTTCTCACCTTCTCATGGCCCAGTTCAGCTACAACACTACCTTGCACTCCTCGATTGGCTGTTCCCTGTTTTTCACCAGCCATGGCTTTAGCCCCGCCTTTAACATGGAGCCCAGCTTTGGGTCTAGGGTTGAAACGGTGGTGACTTTTCCAAAACAATTAAGAAGGTCCACCTGGGGGCTTCCAAAATCTTGGAGGCGGCAATGTGAGTGTATAAGGAGAACACTGATGGGAAGCGCCAAGTGGGTCCTGCGTACAAGGAAGGGGATCTTGTGATGCTTGATGCTTGTAACATCCCTATCAAGCAGCCATGCAAGAATCTAGGACCTAAGAGGATTGGCCCTTACCGCGTTGTTAGAATGGTGGGCCATACTCATACCAGCTGGATCTTCCCCTTCATTTTGTATCATCTTGGTGTTTCATGAGAGCAAACTTATGTTGTTTGAGGGCCCCCCACCAGAGACTCCTGAGGCCTATCTCGTGGATGGGGCGCCAGAGTGGGAGGTGGAAGAGATAGTTGCCTCCCACCGCGTTAAAAGAAGACTAGAGTACTTGGTATCCTGGAAGGGTTTTAATGCTGCAGAGAACAGTTGGGTTCCAGCGCCCAACTGTGTGCATGCCAAAGATCTGATTGAAGCCTTCCACGTGCGTTTCCCCCAGGCTGCTGGATTTCAACCCAAAATGACCGTTGCCGCCATGAAGTTGGCCCCTGCCCACAAGGACTTTCCCTTACGCAAGCCCCTGGAGGGGGGGTTGAGCCCCATCAGGAGGAGAGGGCAATTTCATGGTCCCATGACATCATATTAGGGACTGACCCCAGGGATAAGGCTGGGCGCCAGGAGGCCCAGAAGGTGAAATTACAGGGCCTCCCAGACCTGAAGCATATCCTAGACCAACGCTGGGTACAGGAAAAATATGCCTAGGTTGGTACTAGTGGGGTGCAAAGTGCCCAGCCCCTGACGTTGGGCCAGGCATTCAAATGGATGGTCTACCAAATTAATGTGGATGTTTCAATTTGGTTTGTCAAGAGACAGGGTTTTAAAACCTGTTCCACTTATGAAACAATGCATTTAGGTCAAATCAACTTCACTTGATCACTTGAGTGAAGTCAGTCTCAGCCTATTCAATTAATTCAGATGGCAGTGTTGCCTTATTGGTGGGTTCGTGCTTGGGCCCACTGCAGCATAACTTTCATTCCCCAATTCGAGTTTAAATATGTTTTCCCCAACCAACATCCTGGTTAATTGAAATCCCAAATAAAATACCCCGTTTTTACCATTTTTATATGTTATTCCTCTGATCCTATGCGTGGACCTCTTTGAGAAGGTCTTGTGCTCCATTAAACTTGCCATTTTGAACACCATAATGTTATCACCTCATGCACTGTTGTTCCATCCAGGTCCTCTCCAACTTGGGTTGTTTTACTTCTCTCAGTGTGCACTGTGACGTGTTTGGATGGTTATTTATAGCATTTCTTTGCTTAATTATTGCTCCAGCACCCTCTGCTGAGCAATAATGATTTTTATTCCTATGGCTAGTTCCCTGGCGTTGGGCCTGTGCACCGAGCACTGCCATGCTGGGAACAGGAGAGTTATAGAAACTCCCCTTACAGAAACAAACTAGATGCATTGTAATTAGGTCCGTTTAAAGTGATCATAAAGATGGCAACTGATGCCTAATTGATCAATAATTTCTTGGATAAAAAGTTGTGAATTGAGTCCATGCTAAGTATCTGAAGCAATGGATCAATGAAAAAAGAGATCCTGAAGGACCAATGAACCATTAAGTTGGTCATATCCTGATGATTAGGTCAAGCCAAAAAAAGGATTCAGAAACAATCTAGATAATTAAGTCTGAAAAAAGGACCTCTGAACCAATCTAGATAGTTAAGTCCAAAAAAGGACCTCAGAACCATAGAAAACTGGCTGGTTTAAGTACCCATGACCCAGTTTTGGGGAAAAGATAAAAAATTGATAAAAAAATATTTCAAAAAGATTATAAACTGCATAGTAAAAACTGATATAATTTTATAATTTTTTATTATTATTATTTGTCCTTGATACAGGGATGATTCCGCCTATGTCACCTCTTGAAGGAAGGATGGATCGCGGTAGGAATGAACAGTCTATCAAAATTGATGTGAGATTAGACACTAGTGAGGGCTAGACCTACACAATTCCACGTTCTTTGAGTGGATGCAGATCCCTGCAAGAAAGCTTCTAGGGGAAAAGAAATTGAAATGTCAGAAGAAGCCATTCTCTTAACCCTAGAGTGGGGAGGAAAGCAACAGTATAAAAAGAGGCAGTCAGCGAATAGCCCTGAGTAATCCCAATATGGCACTGAAGCCAGAAGATTAGTCCTGAGTGCCTGACGACGGGCTTCATCAAGAACACCAGAGATATGGGCTGGCAGAAAACAAGGGATGCTAGATGGGGGTTTTCAAATCATGCCTCCTACCAACGCCATCAGCAGAAGATACCGATGAGAAGCGCCAGCAAAGAGATAGTCATGCAAGGAGCATATGGCATCCTGCAAGTGACAACTACAGGCTTCTTGGAAGCTAAAGCTGAGGGAGTAGTGAAACCTGGGCGAGGCTGGAATCTTTGTGGACAAACTCTAAAGAACTTGGCCAGCAAAGCAAAGAGCATAAGCAGTGGTATCCCAAAACAGGATGTTGTCAATATCAGAGGGATTCAACGCTAGGTTCAAAGCATCAGTGACTTGGGCCCAGAGTTCAGCATAGGGGAGCTCGAAGTGAATACTGCTACCAATGGTGAGCTCAGTAGCTAGAACAGCAGGTTTGTAATATTGTCCGAGTCAGAAGAGGAACTCAGGAAGCAGGTCTGACCTGGCAAGAAACTAGCGATCTAGAGTAAATGGCATAATCTCCAGAGCATCTATGACAATGGTCAGTGCATCAGCAAAAGGAGCCAAATCCAGGAGAGTTTTGAATCTAACTCTGGAATTGACAGCAGATGAAGAATCAGCTGAGAGTTGTTTGAAATGCTAGCAATCCTGGATTCAGATGGATTAGTTACCGTTTCTGGTAAATTGATGGAAGGACTAGCCGCTGGCACCAGAATTGGTGTATGAGTCCTGGAAGGACCATAAAAGAGGTTCCGCCATGCATCCTGACTCATCTGCTGGAAGAGCTGGAGGTCTTGATCAGACAAACTATTCAGAAGCTGCTGGTACCATCACTTGGAATTTGACATATGAGCTGGATAAGAGGGGGATATCAGACTTATATGGAAGTTGACATTATGCACTCTACGATCCATTAATCTTCAATTTTGGAGAAAATTAATCTCAAAATTAATGAGATAATTTCTCCAAGAGAATAATTAGGAATGACTTGAGCCAAGCGGTTATGAGAGAATTAACAAGGGTGAGTAAAAATAAGTATTCTTAATTGAGCTATGAAACAAACATTGACAGCAAGAGTCTTCTGTCTAGGATGAGGAGAAAATCAGGAAATTAAGGACGCTGGACCAAGAATCCTGAATATGACAGTGGGTCATATTATTTGATGGGGGAAACCGGATCCTGGGACAAAGATCATCACAAGTAAATTGATCAGCCTGGCACAACCGTAGAGCATGAAGACTGCACTCTGAGTAGGCAGTAGTGAGGAAGAAGAGGAAGAGCGCCATATGCTAAAGGTCATCCTGAGCAGCATTGATTATTGACAAGTATACTCCGCTTGAACCAATGAAGTATTCAACCAAGTGTCTGAAGTGGTGTTCTCATGCCCCAGTCCTTTTCTCGCTGGAAATCTATGCAAGAGGGGGGATGTGTTGGGATTTTTGCCCATATTCCCAGCGCACTAGATTACCAGGGATCACTTGGGGAAAATTTCCGAAGGCAAAGTGAATTGGAAATCAGTTGGCCCAAGTTTTGGAGTAACTATGTTTGGGGGATTTTGGGATATTCACCTGGTCTTATCCATCGGGGATTAATATGGTTGGTTAATTAAGTTCTCATCAGGCGGAGTTGCCAATGAATAGGGGCATCTGATATTGATTTACTATAAGGTGTACCAATTGGGATCAGGTGGGTTTCATCAATGACTGATTCAGAATAGGTAGTAAGTTACAAGGTGAGTGATGCACCTGCAACTAGAAAATTGATTGGTTGGTGCGTGACTTGCCTTAATGGGTAATAAGTCCCATTACCTTAGCAGGTCACTACCAAATATAGTTGGTTTGCTTAGATCGAGAGGAAAACGTTAGGGACACGTTTTCCAACTCTTTCTGGTTAGGTCTTGAGGATCTCCAATGACAAAATCTTAGCCAGGATGGGGAAAACCATCGCTGCTGAGATAAGGATGGGGATTCAACGGCAACAGCTGCTGTTTCATCAAAGAAGTGTCAACTGAGGGTTAGATGACTGAATCCCCACTATAAATTTCCTAGGATTCACAGTAATAAAAAACAGATATCACAACAGATATTTAGATCATATTACAGATATATAGTTTTAATTTGTTTATTTGGTATATAGTTTAAGTATTAATCTATCATCAGCTTCCATTGTGCTAGTTTACTCAAGGATATTATTGCTGTGTGCAATAATTGGAAGACTCTTAAAGATAAAAGTAAAGATCTGAGTGGGTGTCAAAATCTGAGGATTGCTCACTTAGAAATTTGTATCCTACACGTCTATTTGGGCCAAAGTTTCAATGGTTGATCCTCTATAGCGCCTGTAGTTTATGGGATTCAGACCATTTAACAACTCACTAGGCCTATTAAATTCACCTCGACTTTTCTGGCCAATTTTGGGTGTAATTCTCGCTTTGGGTTCTGGAACTTCTTTCAAGGCAGGCTTCATTACAAACTGGAAATTTAACCCTTCCAGTTTGTTTTAACTTTCTCCAAAAAAAGTATTCAATAAAAAAATTAGAAAAATTGATGAAATAAATATAACTTTATTATAAACTATTTATTTGATAATGGTAATTAGGCCAGGCGCCAGTATTTATACCTCCAGGGCATCTCCTGGCCACATTCCAGCATAAAATTTCAACAGCTATTTTTGCCACTCAGCTCAGCCTATGGCTAAAACTTTTTTTAGGTTTATTGGTGGCAAAATACTTTCAAAATCAGGAGAATTTCAGGTAAAAAACTACGATAGAAGCATGCAATGTTGTCCTAAGATCTTCAGGATTTCAGTTTTATCATACTGCTAACAAAACATACCTTCTGTGAAATTTTGGCCTCAATTGAAGAAAATGATACACCCCTAATTGGGGCGTCGGCAGGCCTCTTCTTTTTAGCACTGAGTAACCCCTTTCATGCAGTCCACGTAAGTGCTATAATGCCAATTATGCGTATCAACATACAAATTTCGCCCTCAGGCAGGAAATTGATTATGTTTTTCATTTGTCTGAAGTCCAGGGGATTTTCAGACATTAACTTTGGGTCATCCCCAAATTATTTTGTATACAATTGAATTGATTATGTTTTGATAATTGGGACCAATTGCTGTGATATGATGCATTGGAATTGGCCATAATATGCAAGTGTATTTGGGCCAAGCGCCTGATAAAATACTTGATAAAATTTTCATTGAGATAATCAGTCCAAATTGTATAATTGCAATAAGCGTTAGCTCAAGCGTTGAAAGGATAATCAGCCTGATCTAATGGTTATCAAAGGTTTATTTTTGAGTTAACCATCAGAATCTGACATTTTCCCCCTCTTGACTTGAACATAAGCCCTTTGATTCCCAATTAGCCTATGTTGGTTTTCTCTTATTGGTCCAAACACCTGATGAGAATGGTTTTTTGGATTCTATTTGATAACTTCAGTCAGACCAGCTGATAAGTCTGAAGAACGATGGCCCAAACATTGTCAGTCTGAAGTTGGATCCCCTCCCCAACCTCAAGTGCAAACTATAAGATTAATTAGAATAAAACTATTAATAAGTATTTTTCTGCTTTTTGTTTTTTTGGTTTTGTATTTTAATGTATTTTTGTTTTTTACACTTTTTTTTCTTAATTGGCCCGCTTATTACACCTTCTTAGGAATTTTGCATGGACTTGGTTGCATATATGGCCGGTCCAAATATCCTTGATGGTGTATGTTGGGATTTGAGATAAAAATCATATCAAATTCCCATCTTCCAAATCTGGCCATGCTGAATCAGTCATCAAACCCAACTAAAAAACTCTTTCAGGATCAACCTCACCTAGTCCTGAGTCATGTGGAGCGGGCTTTTAACCTTCTCAGTCAGGTGAGAGATGCTATCCATTGAGGACGCCCTTGAGGAGGCCATTCCAGAAGAGCAGTAAAGATCCTGATCGGATGAGGCTCCAAAGATCCTGAAGGCACTGAGTCCCAACACACCCTATAGATATTGAAGCATTTTAATCTAGTAAAGTATTTGGTAAACTAACCCATATTTTCCCATTTCCTCTTTGGTGCTCTTTTCTGATTTTCCAGCTTCAAGCCACCGTGAACCCTGGCACCAGTCCAAAGAACTGTAGTGCCAACAAAAGTGGTGCTCACTACAGGGGGCTCCAAGCTGACCTAAGTGAAAACGTCGATCACAAGAAATGGAAACCAACAGCAGCCCTGACAACCAAATGACTGGTCAATCGAGGAGCGTTACTCTATGGGTTAGTACTTCGCAGTATACAATGCCACCCTCGCAGCCAGAAAAGGCTAGAGTTCTGTGCCACCTTCCAATTCTTGCTTTCCCTAGATGGGAGCCAATATCAACTTCAGTTTGAACACACCAATGATGTTGTCCAACATTAGCCCTCAGCATCTACACTGAGGGTGCCGCTCCAGCTGCTCCCACGCCTCCACCATACCATCTACAATGCAGGACCTCTATACCTCAGCTGTATTACCTGCTGGGGAGCTTACCTTGGGGCCTGATCACTACCTTTGTAACTTCATCCATCCCGAAATTCATCACCTCCTCCAGTTATTAGGATTACACCATCAGGAGGTCTCTCGGCACCTAGGGCTCA
>JAKSZP010017912.1:0-26960 GCA_022478985.1 Massospora cicadina | reverse complement strand
GTCTTCCCCTTCTGGTTAGGATTCCTTCATCAGACATCCCCAAGACCTAAAATGAAAAGAGTCAGAAAACATGTCCCTAAAGTTTTCCACTTGATCTAAGTGAACCAACCATATTTGGTAAGTGACCTGCTTAGGCAATGGGAATTTTCACCCATTATGGCAGGTCACAAACCAACTGATCAATTTGCTAGTTGCAGGTGGCATCACTCGCCTTGCAACTTACTACTTACAATCCCAATCAGTTGGTGATGAAACCTGACCAATACCAATCAATACACCTGATAGTTAATAATTGATAAACTATCAGATGCCCCCATTTTGTCAGCAACTTTACCCGACGAGATCTTAAGTATTCACCCAGATTGATCCCTAATGGATCTGATCCTGGAAAATTACCTAAAATCCCTTGAACATTATTAACCTGTAATCGGTGTCAACCAATATACAATTCACTTTACATAGGGCTTAATCCTCTAGCATCTCATGTTAATCTAGATGTCTGGAAAGGTGGGAAAATCCCAATACTGGTTGATTCACATACCAGCATAAAGACTGTGTGTCGCATGAAAACTTAGTTAGGTTATCATAAGAATAGAATTATCAGGCAATATCTTTAATTGAAAAATATAAGGAGATTTTTGCTGCTGACAATCATGACTTAGGGTGCATTAGAGGGGTGGACCATCAAGTGACCACTGGGATCATCCCCCTCAATTCTCGGCCAATCTGTCAGTCTAGGGAAGCCAAGTAATTAGTAACAGAGAAGATCAAAAATCTACTGAATCAAGAGATGCTTAAATTGTCAAAGAGTCTGTGGGCTTCACCCATACTAATTGTAAAAAGGAAGGATGGCACCAACCGGGTAGTAATAGACTACTGGAAGCTCAACAGCATCATCTAGAAGGACTTGTATCCCTTGCCACAGATCAATGATGCTTTGGATTGGTTAGGGGGAGCTCATCACTTCTCAGAAATCCTTTTGATATCAGGTTACTGGCAGATTGAGTTGTCCATGGCGGAACAGGAGAAATGCGCCATCATTACATCCATGGGGATCTCCTAACTGACCCAGATGCCTCAAGGGCTGTGTAACGCCCTGGATATGCTCAAACAGGTTGTGGACACCATTTTTGGCAACCTGAAGATGTCATGCGCTCTTATATACCTTGATGATATCAACGTCTTCTCCTGAACCTTCTCTGAGCATCTTAACCATCTAGATGAGGTCTTCCTCCAGCTTACTGAGGCCAACATTAAGATTAAGCCCCGCAAATGTCACTTCTTTAAGGATCAACTGAAGTGAATTGGGTTTGTGGTAGATGCGAATGGGCTTTAACATCATCCAGTCAAGGTGGAGGCTATCCAAAAAAATGACTCAGCTGAGCAGTAAGTGCAACATACAAGTATTTTTGGGGATGCTGGGTTATTACCAGCGCTTCATTCTAACTTCATTTGTATTGGGGTCCTGCTATGAGTTGTTAAAAAGGGATGCCATGCTTTAATGGACAGAACGTCATCAAAACTATTTTGATACGCTTTGGATCGCATTAATTAATGCATTGGTGCTACGCTACCCAAAATTTGATAAGGAATTTATTGTTCAGCTGGATGTTTCCCTTTCCTCCATTGGGAAGTTTTATTTCAAAAAGACAATGAGTGGGAGGAGATCTGGTTGAGTACTGCAGTCATAGCTTGAACTGCCATGAATACAATTTACACTGTGACCAAGTAGGAAAGCTTAGTGAGTGATCTACGCATACAAGCAATTCAGAATATATTTGCATGGGGTAAAGTTTAAAGTTGTAACGGACCACGCTTTACTATGTTGGTCGCAGAGTCTCAAAGATCCTGAAGGCGTTTAGCCTGATGGGCTCTCAAATTGCAGGCTTATGAATATAAAATCCTTCAACGTACTGGAGCCACACACCAAAATACTGATTGCTTATCAAGATTAAAACTATTGCAGTTATGGTGGATCTGAGCAACATGATGTATGATAAAATGCTTATCAGAAAGTATGACATTGAACCGCCTCAAGTCCTCAAAGTACTAGATGGAATAAGGGCCAATGCATTCCAGAAGAACATAGAACTGTACAAGCGGATATGGAACACTAACATGAATTTCCTAGGACCTTTTGCCTGACCAAATACTATTATGAGCGCACACCAAGCTGTTAGACATGGTGGAGTATGCAAGACCCTATAATTGTTATGACCTCAGTACCTCTTGGGAAAGCATGCACTTTGACGTTCCCAAAACAATCTCCTGCTGCCACCAGTGCCAAGTGGAAAAGTCATTCCGCCAAAAGACATCATACCAGTTAGTGAAACCTCACTTTGCTTGGTATACAGTTTCTATTGATGTCGTGGGGCCCTGTAAGTCCCAGGGAATGTCCCCTGGCCATTGATCGGGCCCTTTTCCCATTCCTGAGTAAAAAGGTATCAAAGAGGGTGGCTTTACCCCTTGTTACCCAGGGCAACCTCGCCCACGTGGTAGACAAGCGCTGCGTAACAGCTCTTCCACTTCAAATTCCTCCCCCGGTGCCCACACTCACCTCAGCAGAACTGGTACAGTTATTTGGGGAAATTTGCGCCAAGATCACTGAAATGAAATCAATTGACCCAAAATCGAGTGGGAGTCAGCCCAATAGTCAGATTCCATTTAGTAGGAAAGGGATGATGACTGCCCCATCAGCCAGAATGGCTGACAGTTTTGATTCAGCTAACGCTATGATCAAAAATATCAACCCTCCCCCTTGAAATCATTGGAGATCATCCCCAATGGGTGGGTAACAGAATCAGACACCATCGACAAGGGTTAGAAGCTCCCTGCCAGCAAATTGGCCATTACACCCAATGCAACGCCTCTGACTGAACAAATGGCCCAGCAACCGGGCATGGATGGGTTGGGCATCCCAAACCCGTTCCCAACCAAATGGGCCCGCCCCTACATGGGGTAGCCTTGGGGGATTCCCTCTGCTCATTGGGTTAAATGCCATCACGCTAACCATAGGAAACATATCTAAGCCTTGGTTAGGACGTTTGAGGTCAAACTGACAGCAATTCAGCCTGCTGCTGAATTCTTTGATGTCAGGTCCCAGTTAAATTATCTGTTCCCCATTCCCAAACAATTTTCCAGTTAGGTCAAACTTGTGGGACCCGATCCTGGCTTATTTCCCCTCTAAATTGATCACTATTTAATCAGTCACATCGCACTGAGAAATTGGTGGTCAATTTTTCTTTCCTAAATTTTCCATTAAAAACTTTTTAAAAAATCTAGTTTTTTATGTTGAAAAATAAACCGCCTTTTCCGCTGACCCTCACACTCCCCTCAGGGTTAATGGCTGTACTCATCTAGTATTGTATTATGTACCTTTATGAGATTCTGGCTCACCGGCATATATTGGGGAAATACCTTTCCAGTTCCATATCCATCATACCAGCAGCAGTGCCTTTGGCATTCTGGTTTGCCGTTAGGGTGCTTTGGCACCTAGGCTGGAAGTCTAGTCTAATTCTTACTTGCTGTTTGCCTGACAGGCCCCTGCTGACTGAAGTAAACCAGTCCAAATATATTTTGGTGGCGATTGACCACTTGACCAGGTGGGTTGAGGCATGGGCAATACATGATCTAGGGGCGGTCATGGTGGCTAATTTTGTAATGTAATTTGTAATTAAGCAACTTGGCTGTCCTCAGTTCAGCCTTACTGACAATGGGACCTGCTTCACCTCTCACATTTTACCTAAGCTCAACGAACTAATGGCCATCCGCAGGGTTTTAATGACCCCATATCACCCATAATCCAACGGTATGGTCAAACAGGTCAATGGGAACTGGCGAATGTATTCCAGAAGCTAGTAATGGATAGACCCTATGATTGGAGTACCCTCCTATCCACCGCTGTCTTCGCCTAGAACATCAGCTATCACTCAGAAATGAGAAGAGTCCTTTTCAGTTACTATATAAGCGGACCCAGCTCTACCTGCACTTCTCTATGCCTGTGTGGAAGATACTGAAAAAATGGATCCTCACAGCTACTTGATCAAAATAACAAATACACTGATTAATCTGCAAACTGAAGCGTACTCGTTCAGTTTAGCCAAAAAGATAAAGAACCAGGCTGCTGATCAGGTATAGCATAATGGGATAGCTCAGTTCGAAGAGAATGACTTGGTTCTTTTTATAATCAACATGGGTTTGGGTGGAAGCACAAATTTGCTAGCATCTAAGTTGGTTTATTTAAAATAATTAAGAAAACAGGTGTTGATACTTATATTATCTAGGACCCCTCAAGTGGTCAGATCATTATTTGAGTGCACGTGAAGTTTCTTCAAGCATATAAATAATAGGAGCCTTAACATCCAGTTAAGGGGGGTAATGTCACAAATCTGATATGACTGGACAATAATCTATAAGTAGTTACAGTGGAATTGGTGAGATTAGCTGAGCCAAGTAGTTTAATATGGATGAGATCACTTTGACATAATGCGATTGGGCATTACTGAGCTTTGAACGAATATTTAGTGGATTGCCTCTAAATCAGGCAATAAGGTGAGGTTGACGTATGATACATAATTGGTAAATCTCCTCAAACTAAGGCTATTGTGAATTTAATAATTAGTAGACTCTTCCAGAACCATTGAGAATATAGCAGAAACAATAGTCTAAGCAAAAGGGTTGGTATTGACTGAAGTTGTTGATATCTAAGCGAAATGAGAATATTAAAACATAGAGAATTGCTAGTAGGTAAGAGGAGCAGAACAGTGAGTATCCGCTGTAAATATTATAAAAAAAAATAAATAAATTTGTGAGGCAATTGCTCCATATTTGTTAAGTTTATTAAGTTGTCTTGAGGATGACAATGTTCATATCATTGGTCCTATTTCTCAGTGGGCTTGACCCTGTACAAAACCCCTTCAGCTATCTCTTATTTATTGATGAAATTAAAACAGTGAGAAACCCTGCAAAGGAAGACTCTGGTTTGCCCATGTGAGACAATAAACTTATAAAATTTAACCTAAGAGATCACACGTCTGTGTCAGCTAGGGACCCACTCTCAAGTGGCTGCTGCAAAAACAGTTATCACCTTTGACCCTGCACCCCCTGAAAAAGGCGTTACCTCTCCAGATCGCTCTTTTTCATCTTGTATGCCCTCCAGATCAGCATGCCCTGCAGCCCACCAACCCTCAGGACACCCTCCTACCAAGGAGATGATTGCTCAAGCTGTTTTGACTGTAAAGGCCAAAAAAGATGCAGCCCAGTACTTCCAGGAATTCACATATATTATTAGGTCAACTTTATTTGCCTACTACTATTGCAGAGGTTCAGCTTACAAATACCCTGTTGAGAGGCGAAACCCAGCTATCAGGCTCACAAGCCATTGGTCATAAGGTTGTATCAGTTGTCTAAGCTGAGTTACTTAGCACCAAACATGATAAACCATTACCTCCTAATGGGGTTCTTCTGATTCATATTCTAGCTCTTTAAACCAATCAAAAAATCTCCAATTCAGTTATAACGGTGATAAAAGAACTTTCACAGACAGTGTTTCCACATCAGGTGGTGTAATCAATAAATTAACCAATTAGCTAGCAAATTTAGCCCATGGAATCCCAAGTAATAATCAATCTGAGTTTTCATCAATGTAATAAGCTAATAATGAATTATACCTCCAATCAATTGGCTGGATCTAAGGCCATTCTAAATAGGCCTCCTCAAGACTCCATGCCCTAACAGTTGGCCCCAATGCCATCCAGAACCAGTGAAGCTAGAACGCGCCAGAAGAGAGGGAGCACATGTACTCAACCAATATACCATTAATGCAACACCCACAGTTGCTACTCAAAGCAAGCATAATTGAGATAAAGAAGCTACTGGCACATGGCAGAAAACTTTAGCGCCCACCCTGCCAAAAGAAGATAACGTGAAGTGGCATTTATCGCTGATGTTAAAAAGAGATAGGAATAAACCAGAGCTCAAATAACTCTTCCCTACTCAACACTACCCATGCAATCCACCTCTACTATGGGAACAACCTGGTAGAATTTTATAAAACACTTATCACCCTTATTTTTTTGGAAATTATGGCTACTCCACCTTTGTCAATACTATTATTTATAAATTAATGGAAGACCACTATAATGATGTGGGTTTTACTGAAGTGGCATTAGAAGTTCACGCTACCACCCTCCAGGTTGTAATCTCGCTTGGAACCCTTCATGTATCCTGTGCATGCTCTCAGTTTTAGAAATCTTCTGGGTAATATTTCCTTTCTGCTAACAGAAGAAGATCCTGAGTCAACTATACTGGCGATCCATCGCAGTTTAATAAAGTTTGGATCAGTGCTCTCAGTGAAAATTCAGTTTCCCATTCTATTAAGCCCTCACACAGAGGGTGCTCATTGCAATGGCATCTTTTATCCCCTTCCCCTCTGTAGCCCACAATATTGAGGTCGTACCTCTCTTGGCATAGGTTTGTGCATGTCCTAAAATCTTCCTTGTTGACCCTTATCAGGCGCCCACCGCTTCTCCTAGTGCTTTGCCTTTGGCCAACTTTATAGTGGATGCACTGCTCCTAAACAGCTACTCTTAAACCATGGCCATGGGGCCAAAGCTAGGCCAAAAACGCTCATTGTGGCAGCAGCGGCGATTCCACAACCCACAAAGTGGTTTTCTGTTCAAGATCTGTCCCCAGAAGCATTCCGCACCAATAAGTTGAGACTTCTCACTTTACTGTTAACTTGGGAAATCTTTGCAATAAAGCCTCCAGCCTAGTAGGCACACCCTCCATTCTTCCAGAGTCAACACCCTCTCCTGCCAAGTTTATAACATTCCCTACAAGGCGGCCATCATCAGTCACCCCCGCTAAGCACTCCAACGTACCCCACTAGTATCCACTTGCGCTCTCCCGCACCAAACAGGAGCTCTTAATGAAGCTTGGCTCACCAACAATTACTGACAATCTACAGCCTGTAGCAGATTCAACAACTCAAAAAGCACTACTCCCCCTACACCCCACACCTTGCAAAGCTCCTTTACAGTGTTGAAAGATGAGAGTATTGTCTAAGAATCGTCCAATGAGAAAACTTGGAGTTCATCATTAAGAAACCTTAGGAATTTTCACTGTAACGTAGCAGTGGCAGCATCCTTGATTGATTCTCAGGATCCCACTACCCCTCTCTCATCTACCTCTAACTATCCCACCGCTTCACTTTAATCATTGAAAAAATAGTCAAGCTAATGGACTAAATCTAGCTGCCTTTCACCTGCAGGTTTAAGCGTTGTCAACCCCTCAGGATGCGGAGAGGAGCATCTATGAGTCCATGCGGAAGTACCCTAACATGCAATCCATTGATGTAGATGGTTTGTAAGATTTTTGAGCGGAGAGCTCACCAACTCCACAACTTCAGGCCATTGCAGATTGACATCTCTGCTTTTCATGGAGGCCCACTTTTACCTTAGTGAACACAAGGCATGCAATGATCAGTTTGGAGAATTCTTCTGGAAATAATATGCCGCCCTTATTTTAAATCCTTGGGTCAAACTCCAGGCCTTCTTGCAACACTTAGGTAGTCATCTTATGCTGGCCAAGCTCACAACGCCTGACTTCTCTTTCTTTGTCACCAGTGTATACCTGCCTCAATCAGAAGTTGACAGATCCTGATTCTAGAGGAGTTAGACCGCCTTAATCCACCTAAAAATACTATCATATATGGATATTTTAACACTACCATAAGCTGTGTTTGTGACTCTTACCCTCCTGTAATGAATGAACGCCCTGGATCCAATTGATACATAAATTTCCTTCAAACTAATGGCTTCACAGATTTGCTACCATCTGCGTCTGGCCTTGGTTGTTTTACTAGGTTTTGGCAAACAAAATGAAATCCAGTCACCATTGTGCAATGACTTAGCACTGATAGACCATTCTGATTGGACATAACTCATATCCAATATCCCGCAGCAATCATTTGAATGATCACAGATCCCTCACTTTTGCTTTTACCACCACGCTTAGAACATTGCGCAGTTTTTGTCCAAAAGTTTCCATGGCTCTTCTAAACAACTTCTTTTCTAAAGGAGAAGTTGTCTACAACCATATGGTAAAACATTTCCACCCCAACACCCCACCTGAGCAATCTCAGCGCGAGTTTGGCAGCAACTAAGGTGGGAAGTAACTAGGTTGCTTATACCTTTTACAAAGCCCAGATGACCATAGTTCGCTCCAAAGTCAAAAAAGCTAAAGCTAGAATTAGGCGTCTGGAATGGAACTCTAAACTTTTTCCATCTCCCAATTGGCTGAATTACTGGGAAGCTGCTCAAGTAGCCCTTTATTCAAAATTTACAATACAGGATAGCGGGAAGCTAACTTCACATCTTTCTGCTACTATGCTAATAAGGAACGCCCCCAGCTTCTTCTTTCAGAAGCAAAAATCCAAATCTACAGCACAAGAAATCACGGCACCGAAGATTGGCATCACCACTACAACTTTATAAAGAAGCCATCACGCAGATTCTTCAACGCTTTTATTCCAAACTTTATCATGTTGACAAGTTTGCTTCATCGAATATTCAAGACTTTTTATGACATTCTCCAGCGCTTCCCACTGACCCATGGGCAGATGAAGCGCCGTTGGCCACTATCACCTGTCAGGAGGTTATGGAGGTCTTTTTTAAAATCAATGAGGCTTAAAGACCCTGGCCCTGATGGCATACACTTAAATTCTTCTTCTTAGACCCATGGTGATGACCAGATTATTTATGACATTTTCACCTCTTTTTGGACTAAGGAAGGATCCCTCTGATTCTATGGGTTCAATAATGACCCCCATTTAAAAACGTTGATCATGAGAACCAGGACAGCTGGCGCCATCTAACCTTAATTAACTCAGACTGCAAGTTGTTCACAAAGTTTTTTCCCAACTGCATAACAGCATGGGTGTCACCAGCTTAAACTCCTCCTAACATGTGGTTATTTCAGGGTGGTCGCTATGGGATAACTATATTGAGTTCCACAAAACTTTTACTACTAACCCACACAGGATGAATAGCTTTGTGGCTCTTCTAGATATGGAAAAGGATTATGATCATGTTCCTGGAATTACATAGATGATTCCTTAGCCCACTTTTACCTTCCCTCTACAGCAAGACATTGGACCCTCGCGCTGTAAAACCAACTCCATACCAGAGTCCTTGCACCAACAGAATTACAGATGCAATTACCATTTGGCAGTGTCTTCTCCAAAGTGATCTTCTGAGCCCCATCCTTTTTAATTTAACACTTGATCTCCTATTGGCCTCTTTTCAGGAGAAGCAGATGGTGATCATAGTACCAGGTAAGGCCCCTGCCTGCACTATGGTATGCTCAGATGACACTGCCATCGCGTTTAGTTGCCATGAGGACAGCATTGTTGCTGCTGTAATTTTTGAAAGGTACACCAAGTCGTCCTACGCCAAGGTCAACACTCAAAACAATGGTAGTACAGGTTAGTTCACCCACATAACTCCCACCATTTGGTCTGAAGCCTACGCGTAGCAGATTCCATCACCTGGAAATCCTGACCAGCTCAAAAGAAATTGCACTCATTGCCAATGAGGACACAATTTTGGAAGCGGTGAATTCCAGGATTGCCAGATGGAACAGACGAAGTATAACTTTCCAGGGTCAAGCCCTGATGGCCAATGTTTTTCCTATCAAAAGTTTGCTTTCTTGTGCATGTCTGTCCCTTCAAAGACTCAATTATACGCGGCTCAACTTTCTTCTCTTCTGTTGAATCTGGGGATCCAACCACCCACTAACAGCATTGTCAACAATAACTGACCTTACTATGAAGGGGGCTTAGGGCTTCTGGACACATGCTCTCATGCTGCCTCCATTTATCTAAACCTCTTTTGACCAGTTGTAAACTGAAATGTGAAACCAGCCTCAGTGGGCACCTTCACTCCGCCAATCTGCGTTAGCATCTCTGGGCCTTCCTAGAGCATTGATGACATCTTTAGGGGAGTGGCTTACTAACCACCCAGGCCATCGCTTGAAACTATCCTCTTCCAAATATTGGAATTAAGCTTTCCTTGCCCTGAGATGAGTGAGAGCACTGGTATACCATGCTTTACCATATAGAAGGAATGGCCCAACCTTATCCCACATCTCCATGTGATAGTACACAATGAACAGATAGTCTTATATCGCCTCAACGCCCAAAATAGACCTCCAATCTGCCCGCGCTTCCTTGATCTCCTCCCACTCTCAACGAGTATAAACCTCCAGAGTCTCTGGAAGGATTTTTAACACCTAATTCTCTGTGAAGGTGTCTGACACCCTATGGAAGACACTCCATTGTTCATACAGGACAGGGAAGTAAAATGGCCCTACCCTTCAACATCACAGCTGCCCTCATTGTTTACAGCCTATTGAATCCCATCTCCGCCATTTTTTACGTGCCCAAGGGTCACCGCGTTATGGCCCAAGGTCTGCGCGCTTCTCCATGCCCTTATATGGCCTGGAAACACTGTTCAGGATATGTTCTTTTAGAGGACCCTACCTAGATGCCACCAACCTCCCTGAGTCCTTGCCTATGCCACAGCACTATGAGAAATCCACAATTTCTTCCTTTTGGTAGCTTTTGTCTAGAAAGTATGAACCCTTACAGCGCATGACTGCCCACTTCCAGGTGCACTTTGAGATGGCCCTGAAAGTCTCAACTATGTTACCAACCCTCTCCCACTCAGTATCAACTGCAGCAAGGCTCTGACGTACCAACCCCCTCCCTTTCTCAAGGTCTCATCCCTCTCTTTTCCTCACCTTCAGCTCTCAGGAGCCCAGGTGCTATTAAGTAAACATTGTTGAATCCTTCACATCAGGTTAAGACCTCTAATACTAAAAAAGTTAAGATATTATCAACCAAAATGTGTGTTGTTCAGAATTTTATCTATCATTTATATTCAGAAAAACTCCTTATGCATATTATCAGTGCTCATGATAATTATAATCCAAAAATTTCTAAAAAATGGACCAGCAAGTGTTTGATCATCGTTCTCTGGAATTAAACATTTAAGAATTGGATGAATTGTCGCCTAATAAGCCCTTTCCCTTAAATGGCAAGGTTTAATAAATTTGGTTTAATATTTTTATCTGATGCAACTCTGTCTCAGTATATAGGATTACAACCCAGAAGCTTTAAAACAATGGGAAGGCAACAATCCAGAAGTTTTATAAATGATATGAATTTATTTGACCCCCTTACTGGATAAAGAGAAAAGATCTTGAATGATAAGGCCCCAGGCGCCCTATCCACCACAGGGCATTGAGCAATCCTATAATTATTGAGAAGGTTTGACTAATAAAATTTATTGTATATTTCCACTATAAAATTTCTAATAAATTATGTCTTTTCACATAGTCCTGATTGTAAATATCATAACCCAGTATAGTTACCAAAAGTTGGTTTTTGCAAAAGTGAATGTTCAGCAACATCACCTTTCTACAGCTATTCCCTTTTTCAGTGCCATCCTTAAGAACCTTAAGGCTTTTATTCCTTACTACTTATGCACCTTAAGAATTTTATTATCTGACTTCCTCCATACAATAAAGCCAAATTAAACCATCTTTTTAACAAAATATAATAGATGCCTCAGGGATGAACATTTTGGGGAAAAGATGACCTTATCTATAAGAACCTTTAAATAATATACCCTATATATAAAAGAAAATTTTATTCTTTTATGGCTGATAGCCAATCCATTAATGTGAGAGCCCATTTGCTACATTGCCTCTTGCTAAGATGAACCCTTGGAGGTAAAATTATAGACATGTAGATGTCATAAGCTGAGGTTGTTGTTTAGTAACTATGAGTAGCTAAAGAAATATAAATTAAGCTGGGTCAACTTGCTGTAAGCTTGTAGTAAACACTTATACTACTTAGATGTTGGTTAGCCCTCATGACAAGGAGAAAATATTCCTATTGAATGTGTTCCCTTAATAATTTTTACTTCATTGAAATACCTTCTCATTCCAAAACTTCTCATATGTCAGAATATAAATGAGAAGCAATACACCTTTCTCTGCAAGGCTGTCTTTATTGGTAGTTTTTGTTAGATTATTAAAAAGATATGGCTTCCTTAGTCACTAACTAATGTGAAAGCTCTAATTTACTATGTCTTGGGAGTTACTTTCATACAAGTTATGTTGTCCAAGGGTTTGGATACCTTTGTAGAATCAACTTTACTAATGCATATATATCCCATGATTATAAGTAAGATCATTCTTGAACTTTTTTTAATCACGGCGCTAAGCTTAAACTTAGCCATAAGTCACTTGTTCTTTAGTGCAGTTATAAAAGACTAGGAACCATGCATAATAGTGAAATATTATACTTTGGAATTAACAATGCTACAATGACACAAATAATTTTGAATGTATAAGAAATATAAATAACTTCTAATTACAAACATAATGAATCTAAGAGTTGCCCTTAGATTTTCAGTGTACATCTAATTGCTAATATTAAGTCATATATTATATAACAAAAAGATATTCTTGTACATTTAAACAAATTTTATGCTCATATAAGAGAACAGGTACTAGGACAAATACTTAAAATTTAATCTTTATAACTTTAAGGTATTTGGCTGCAAAGTAGGATCTGAACTAAAATTAAGTTAAATTAAACTCTTTATGAACTTAATAAATATAAAAGCAAGCAATTTAGTTACTGATATTAGATAAGTTTAAACTTTTATAAAATTCAACAATCAAATGAGGCCACAATAGGAAACAAAAATGGATTGCTATATATGTTTATTTCTCTAAGTAAACCTCCTAGTGATTCCATTGGAATCATCATCTAAATCATCTAAGCTTATTTTGTCTAAAGAGTGTATATAAAGAGCGTTGAAGCCAACTAGCTTATAACATGAGCCTTTCAGGATTTTACTAGATAATCATCTTAATTGCATGTAGAATTCTATAAATAAACCACTAAGATCTAGTACACCAATTAAAAGGATTTTTTATAACATAGTTAGCACTTAAA
The DNA here is from genome assembly GCA_022478985.1 of Massospora cicadina. Taxonomy (NCBI): domain Eukaryota; kingdom Fungi; phylum Entomophthoromycota; class Entomophthoromycetes; order Entomophthorales; family Entomophthoraceae; genus Massospora; species Massospora cicadina. The sequence goes on along the minus strand of JAKSZP010017912.1, from coordinate 13,930 downwards.
GGCTAAAAATAGGATTAAATGACGTATTTAGGTGGATCTGGAGTAAAAAATTATAACATAAAGTTGCTAGCTCTTTTTTACTTTATTTACTTTTTGGCCAATTTTTGAATTTAAAGAAGAGGAAATACTAACATCATGTTTTTTTATCTCAATAGATGTTGTTTAATATGAAACTGCTGCTCTCACATGATTTGGCTGTGTGCCACCTCCTTGTGTTTCATTGCTATTGATATATTTCGCCTATGCTGGCTCACCTATCCCTCACAACTCCTTTGGTTTCTCCATCATGCCTTAGGACCTAACCCTCTACCTTGCGAATTCTCAGATGTTTCTTGAAGCCCTTGGTGCTCCATCAGAGTAAAATGTATCCTGGTCTGGTCAAATATGGTAGTTTCTTTCTCTACTTATATTTGGCCATCATAGAGTTGGCCTGGAGTTACTGAACCCTATTGTTTTAAATCTCTACTTTATAGGGAGTACTTTGATCTTATTTATCTAATGAAGCCAACGCCTCTGTTCCAGAAATTGTATCTTTAATCTTTATGGGCACCCCTTTCTATAAATTGTACTCAGTTGCCCAATGATTAACTCTTGTGCTTCTTTTTGCAGGCCTGCCCACTCACCTCTAACCTGATGCTCTTTACAAGACCTCATGTATGTTCCAGCCACTTATTTGCTCAACCCCATCTTAAAATTCATGGTTCCAAATAAAGCCAGCCACTTTTCTGAGCCTTGTGCTTTTGCAATTATACACCTCTTATGCTGTGACACCGCCTTGTACTATGATCTTCTCTTCCCTGGACCATTCTTTATGGATCTTCATGAAGAGTGGTCAATTTAAATGTCCTTCCTTTTTTTGATATACACACAAATATTAAGTGCCCTCACATGCTTATCCATTAGTTCTACTCCCCCTCCAGCAATTGCTCCATCACTAACCAATAAAAACAATCCATGGCTTAATATCCTCCTACCCAAAAAGTGCAGATGCAACCACTTTCATGACAGCCAATCATGCATCACCATGCTACGTCATTCTATAAAAGCTTGCATCAAGTCAATCCCTCCAAACTGACTTAATTGGAGATTTGCTGACTAGCTGCCCCTCTCCTTTCCAATGACTTTCACATTTTAAATTTTATATTTTATTTGAGGTGGGATGACCTGGGGATGATACTGCACCGATTGAGGGGAAAGCAAATGAATGGCAAAGAAGGATAAAATCCAGAAAACCTCCATGCGCGGCGTATGATAGGCCAGGAACTCCATGTACTGCCTTTGCTATTTGCTATCTCGGTTTGGGGCATTAATGTGCAACGCCAACACAGTCATAGTCATCCCCTACCCAAAGTTCCTAAACCAGAATTGAACTCAGGGAGGCAGTGGTAGAGGTCCCTATTCTACCACTGGGGTATCCTCCCCTCCAATGACTTTCACATTGCTGGCCCACTTTTGCCTGATTTAAGTCTATTTGAGTTGACTGTATGGGTCAATGATAACAACTACCTCTATTTGATTACCCTAATTTTGATTGTATGGTATTTTTAGCCTCTTAATAACCTAGGACCAGGAGCTAATTCTATCTCAAACAAGGCGTTTCCAAGTACAAGTCCCATCATCAGCTTGACGTTGATGTGATATTTGCTTTATCAACCATCCTTCACCAGACCCTTCATGCTCCCATTAATTCCTGTTTAAGGGTCTTTAATTGCTTAATTTTCCAAAAAAAACTTTTTCTAAGAAGTCCAGTTCAATATTACTACCCTACCCTTTCTTCCAAACCTAATGGACTATTGAAGCTATAAAAAGCATCTTTCTTCGCCCTTTTTTCTCCTGTCACTTTCCAGGTGCCACAATTTTTCTAGCTGACAGAACTGCTTATATGGTATTTAAGCCATATTTCCTAGTATGCTAAGGCCATTCACACTACATGTATCCTGTAAAGCTGACATCTCCTTCAAATCTTAAATCCTATCACACTGACGCTTATGCCCCTCATTCTGTCCGCACTTTCACAGTACTTTTTCCCTTAAATATAAAAGAGTCCCTTCAACCCCCATTACATATACATAATGATAAAAAACTAAGTTTATGTTTCATTTCATCTTCTTTGCTAAACAAAATCACATGGTATCCGCCAATTTGAGTCAGACTCATTAGTTTCAAAAAGGAGTAGCCTATAATTATCATCATAATGCTACGCAGAAAATCACATGATTTGATAACAAAATTATAGTAAGATTAAAATTAATATGCTAATTAGTTTTTATAAGTGATAAAACGTAATATGTCAACTCTTTGAGTAACTTCTTACTTATTTTGTAATAGGTTTTTATTGATATACATTTTGATTTCTATTAGAGAACTTTGTATTATAATTTATGCATAAAGTGGAGTTGATGATTTACTGCTTAAAACTAACTAATAAAGAAGGACACCTTATGTAAAAGGAATTAAAATATATTTTTATACTCAGTAATTACAACAATTAGGATGATCAGATATCTTAGAAATCGTGAATATTATATAATAAAGTGGTAGAGTCTGTCTGTGAGAATATAATATAAAGTGTTGATTTTTTACATAGAATGGTAAGTTTTTTTGTTTGTCCATGTGCTTTCAAAAAAGGTTAAGTTAAACAACTTCTTATGGTATAATTAGACTCTTAAGTGATCTGCAATGATAGGCTGTCATAGTAAAGATTTGCAGGATATTGTAAATTTTAAATCTGCTACATCGGGAACTCTATTAATGTGCCAGGCCAAACAATATGACGACTGCTAGCTTTTCTGTTTCTTCTCCATAGGTAACCTTTCACTACAGGTCCGCAGGCAACCCACCAACCTAGCAGACCAACAACTTCATCTTGACGCAATTAACCCTTTGGGAGGCATACAGCTAGCCCTACATCTCTCTGGGTGAATCTTGGCTCTGTCATATCATCCTCCTCAGGGTCATTCCCCTTCAGTCCTTTGTTGTTGGTACCAGTTGGCTAAGCTCCCTTGGGGCTTCCCTGTAGCTCCAGGTAATGAAGTTGGTAGTGCTGACCACCCCTAGGTTCATTTACCCAGAACCTCACCTTGTAAATCTCCAGTCCCACCTTTACCACATGTTGGGCTTTTTGGCCATCTTTCCAGCTTCCTAGGTTATCTTCTGGTTCACTAGGGGATAAGTCCTGCTAATGAATGAATCAGATATCAGTTGATTTTGATTTTGGCTTAATAATGTCTGTGGAATTTTTGGGTAATTTGCTGGGTTCAGATCTTTCAGGATTGATTCATATGAATACTTAATTTTTTAATGGACAGTGTCAGGACTTTGGGGGAGAAACTCCAACCCAGCTCCTATCAATCAGGGCCCCAAAGCCCCCAGCGAGTTAATAGGCCATTAAGGCCTTTAGTAAAGCTAAAAATGGAAAGGAAATAAGTGAGAAAAGGTGGATTAAAAAAATGATCTTTGAGATATTTATAGGACCTTGATGTATCAGGAAAGGAAGTAATTATTAGTGGGAAAATGTTGGCATCAACTGCCAATGACAAAATCAATATAAATTAATAATACAATAAGGAATGGGATCATCTTCAGCATTAGTTGTCAATGAGCCCAAAAGGGTGGATTGATTGGGTCAGCATTGGATGGTAATTCCCCACATCCCAATTGATGTTTCAACATCCTTGGCATTTAGTTGCCAGTGTCAAATAAAATTTAAGTAATGATTTATCAGGGATAATCCCTAATACTTTAGATTGGGCTCAGCCCAAGTTAGTGGGGAGCCCAATCTGGCATCCATCTGTAGGTGGGTCACAACCCCTAGTCATGACTTCCCCTTATTAAAGGTAGAATCCCAAAAGGCATAATTGCCAACAAAATTGGAGCATTTATAGTTGATTGCTGATTAACTATCAGGTGTACCAATTGGTATTGGTCAGGTTTCATCACTGACTGATTGGGAATTTAAATTAGAAGTTTGTGAGGCGAGTAATGCCACCTGCAACTAGTGAATCAATCAAGGTTTGTGATTTTCATTAATGGGTAAAGAGTCACATTAACTAATCATGTTGCTAGCCAAATGTGGTTGGTTTTCTATGATTGAGAGGAAAACGTTAGGGACACATTCTCTGACTCTTTCATATTTAGGTCTCAAGGATGTCTAATAACAGAATCCTAGCCAGAATGGGGAAGACCATCGCCAATAGAGACATCATAGGGAAATCAATGGCAATGGCTGCCGTTTCATGGCTGAGGCGCCAACCAAGGAGTTGGGCACCAAATTCCCCTATAAATTCCCTAGTAAATCTATTAATAAAGCTGATTTGATCAGTTTACAAAAGACCATACGTTATTTATATTCTTTTTCATTTAATTATTGTTGTGGTATACAAAAATTGTGAACTTTTTTGTGTGTATAAAGAGTAAGGATTAGATATCATTGGAAGAGAAGCAGACCTTTGACATGGATCTCTGGCACCTCAGCGTGATGAGAACTAGGGCCAGAACCTCTGAATCTGAGAGTAAACCAAGTTCAGCCAGATTAGGGAAGAAGTCCCTAAGTCTCAAATCAGTATTTCGTGGATCATTCTAAGTTTAGCGTTGACCACCTCTGGTTTAATTGTTCAACTACAGATAATAGTCTTTAAACTACTATTACTCATATATATCTATCAGGCAATGCAGATCGTGCACATACCAAACTTGTGCATTTAACTTCTAGAAATTATCAGTCAAGCCAGTTTTTAACATTTGGTGCTCACTAAAGGGATAGTAGAGTAGCCACCAGTTTTCAGATTTTAACATTACCCTTGCTCTCTCTTACTACTAACAAAATAAATAATGGTGGGCGAAAGAGAGATCTTTATTATGAGTGAATTTAAGGTATTTATACACAGGAGAATTATTGGCAATCTAATGCCCACCTATCAACAATAATTAGCATTTACTGACAGTAACCCCAGCCTCTCTGTTTTACTGGCAACCATTCCCTCAAAATTTTTCCTAATTAAACGCCAATTATAAGTTCAATTTATCATTGGCATCAGTTGCCAGTTAATCTTGTATAGAATAGGATTAATATTATTAATCAAATATAATTGGAAATAGTCACCAGTTTTCAAATCCTGGTAGCAGAATCATCGTCACTCCCTTTATTGGAACCCTCGGCATTTCAAAGCTGGCTTTTGATTATCATCAGCTTAAGTCTCCAGTAATCCCAGTTAGTTTATTCAATTGAATTATCCTTGACGTTATTCACCAGTGATCCCAAAACCCAATGACAAAATAAGATCCGCCATGATCTAGATTAATTAATTATTTGACATACTCAGCTTTAGTCACTGGTGTCAATCTCCAAATAACATTAATTCTATTTAAAACTAACCTAATACTTCTAGATAGCTCAACCCAAATGGGGAGCACAAATCTTTAATCATATCATTAATAATATCGAACTAAGAGATTAATCAGCAATCACACCTGACTAATTGGCACCCCTAATTCAGATATTATGGGAGGAAACCATTCTGTAAAAAATTTTACCTTAGGGAAAAGGAGGTTCTGTATTCAATGAAGTTATATAATTGTGTCATTTCAAGATAATCATATGATTTATCATCTTGACAGGAAAGATATGTTATTTCATGGAAAGAATTCCAAATGATGGATAACTTCAGTATAATAATAAACATGGGACAAAACAAAAAAAGAAGTGACACCCCCCAGAGGAGGCAAAGCCATCTCCTAATTTCAGTTAATACTGCCAAGATTATGGAAGAAGTGGGAATTTCTCAGGAAAGCATTATCTCAAGATAGAACACAAATAGAGGAAAGGGTTTAAGGACAGGAGCCAAACGAGGAGCCAGGGTTTAATATTTTAGTGACATGGTGTTATATGGCTAAACAACCAGGCTTAAAAGTCATCTGATACGTGGGAGTGAAATTGATTTACTGATTCACAAAGGGTGGGAGCTGTGCCATAGAAGGCATCCAGGACAATGCTTTATATTATTAATAACATCATTGTCATGACCAGCACATGGAGGGTGGGAGAATTGTGTACATCCATTCTGAGAGCAAAAATGTTCCTTGACAGTCTGAATACTTGAATGTTGTACTGACAGAATAGTTGCATATTTCTCTCCAGATAGCTTAGAGGGCGGACATTCTCAAGTAAGTATACTAAAGTACCATGTTGGCTGCATACCATGCATGAAGACTGAAGGTTTTGGGCCGCTCAGAAGATTGATATGCCCTCTCTAGGCATCTTTACACATAATTGCAAACACAGGGTTGCAATAATGGATGATGAGCATACCTTCAAATTACCTTCTGGGTTTCCAAAGTGTAGGGTATGTTACCGTATCAAGGTATTCTACATGGGAAATGATACTTGGATGGCAAGTCACTGTGTTCTTTAAAAAACTTGTCCATGAATATCTTGGCTGTTAAGCATAGTTGGGAGACCCCTCTGGATGGCTTGGCGCATATGCAGATCTTCCCCTCTTCTCTTTTCATGGCCAAGAGCAACTGCTTTAAGTGTAAAGGGCAACATGTGGACCTGCAGCAGAGAAGTGGTACGCCAGATACTTGAGCAACAGATTTGATTGATTAAGGTTTTTAAGATGAATAGCACGTGCAAAGTTGATTCTTGTGGTGCAGGCCCAGTGCTGGGTTGGGAGAACTAGATTAGTTACCTGGGCAACCGTGTGACTAGTGTATGGAAAGCTTGTTTAACATAGTTGGTTATCCTTGTACCACCTCTATGCCTTGGTACAAACAAAGCTTCAAGTCACACAAGGGCTTGGCGGCCTACCAAAGCCACCTCTTCAGGAGAGCATATAATGATGCAAAAAAAGGTTGGTGAGAAATCTATAAAATGTGTGGAAAACCAAATGATGGACAGAAGATTGAATTGTCAATCTTGACCTGGACTTTCAGGCTTGTGCGCAGGCCTATAAAAGAAGAGATGTGCTTAATTACTATATCCAGGATGTGGTTCTCTATCTTGTTGTTGCGTAGCATCCTGATTCAAGACATACTCCCAGGTGGCGGACAGGTACCATGGCAGGTATGGAAGCAAATGGAAATTTAAGAGGGGCAATGTTGGAAGATCGCCTAGTAAAGCAAACAAGGGACTTACTAGTTGGCGTATTCTTATGGAAAAAGGGTTAAGGTATCCAATAGGTTTGGTAGTCACTAAGTAGGATGATCTTTGTCTTGTTTTCTTGAGTGTTGCGTTTATTACCATGGAGTACTCTCAGGTAGTTTCAAGTATGCAAGCTTCATGGTTATTGTAGATATCAACAAAACAATCATCTGTAAATGCCATCATCCTGTTTGGTGCCTGGAAATGCACACTGACACCAATATGACAAACATTTGTATTGTGGATGAGTGGGTCAAGACTGAAATTATACAAGAGGTGGATTAAAGGGCCACCTTGATGGAGACCTCTTTTTGAGAAAATTAAATCATTATGAAACCTGACCCGCGGACTGCCATTGTGGCCTATTCAGTTAGCATCATCACCCAATTGATGAATCTGGCTGGTAGTCTAAACTTATATAGGAAAGCCCAAAGATATGTCCATTTAACCCGGTCATGGGATTTTTTCTGTCTCAGGAAAACAAGCGCACCAGTAGTGGGTGATTGGCATACAATAGCAACTGTTTGGGTATTATCACATATGTTTTTCTTAATAAGGCCATACTATTCAAGGGAAGATCACTTCAGAAGCAATTTCCCCTAAGTTCTTAATCATAATTTTTGTAAAAAGTTTGGTATCAGTATTTGTTAGTGAGATAGGGCGCCAGTTCATAAGTCCAACCTATCACCTTTTTAAAAAGTTACCATATAATTTTCTTGGTCCCTATGAAGGAGGGTGTCTCCATAAAACAATTTAGTCATAGAGTCTGAAAGAATGCTAAAAATGCTGAAAAACAGCTCTGACAAAGCTTATAGGGAATCCCATCAGGGCTTTAGAATTTTCTGTACAGTGCACTGTGAACAACATCCCAAATTTCTTCCCACAAAATTAAAACGTACAAAATTGTTAATTCAGGCCATAGTGCAAATATGTTACCATTGAGGAACTTTTTTAAAATATTCTCAGTTTTGACTGGTACATATTTATAAAAAAATGAAATAAACCAGTGCACTTTGTCTAATACCTCTGCTGGCATTTCTGCAATGGTAGCAACCAGAATTCTACCTTTTTACATGCCATGTTAGTTTTAGAGGAGTATTAATTGGCATAAAGTAGCTAGAGCATATTTTGCCTTCCATTATGTTTTTTGCTTTATATTGAGACTAATATGGTGTTGTTTACTCATAACAATGCGCTCAGGTAAGCTGATACCTCAGCCCACTTTTTCCTATGCAGGGCTGTAAAATGCATCAGTAGCGTTTTATTCAAGGTTAATAACATCAGCTAATGTTCACTTAATGATGGCTGAGGCTGCGCGGGAACTCTGCAATGATATGTTTCTGGTATGATATCTTTTGTGCAGTTTAAACTTGACTAAGTGTTCAAAGGTTATGCACAGAAATGAGTCATAAAATACAGTACTAATGATACATATTTAACTCAGGAATTGAATCAAGCATGGCTAAGATGTTCTGGTGAAGCTTACTCCATCTGGGCGCCTGTTAAGGTGGCTGGGATGGAGCTAAGGGACACTGAAACTAGATAGTGATTATAATTTAAATTTTATATAGGTTTTAAAATTTGACATTTGGGGCGATATACAAAGGCACAACTATGAGGTCAATACACATCATTGATATCAGATGGCCATTGTGAAAATGGGGCAAGTCATGTTTAGAGGAGAGGTGAATGCTTAGGAAAGGTATTGTAGAGTATCAAGATAGCTTTAATGATGCAAAGTTCAACTATTTCATGTGAGACCTCTGCTGTTGAAGATCACCAATTGGTTGTCTGATTAACATCTGTTTATGTCTCCAAGAACAAAAGTGTTAGAGGGAAGGGCGAGGAGTGTAAGATTTTAAAAAATTCTTAACAAACCTGTGCACAGTTTGGTGGTGTGAACCCTGGTGACAGTATGCAATTTGTCATACCAGGAGAAAGTAACACTCAGTATGCAGCTATTCAGATATAAGTTTTACAAATAAATTTAACTTTTGGGTTTCATATACTAGCACCCCACAGTGTTTTGACCAAAAGGAAGATGTAGGTAGGATCATGATATTCTATGCCTCCTCCTTCTCTTGCAAACAGTGAGTTTCCTGTATTTTGGGATTTCTACAGGGGGATTTCGCAGGAAACTCAATTTTCTGGCCTGGTATGGTAATGCCATGATTCCCGCAATGTTTAATGCCCCTATTTCTATTAAGATGCCCATTGCGCCTCAGGAGTGATTGGCAAGGCCCCCACCCTACCCCTTTACTCACCTTGGTCATTGTGGCATTCTTGCTGCAAGTATCATACTGGTGGGTAGGCACAGGACTGTAGTCAGCACCCTTCATGGCTGCATGTTTAAGCCCCTTAGTATCTTTAGGTAGCTCAAGTTTTTTCATTATGGTGCATTTATATTGCACCACTAGAAAATTAATGCAGTTCTGATGAGTTTGATTGGGGAAACTCATTCTCACTTAAGCACAGTTTGCATTCATAGAGGGTTTCTAAGTCCTGGCTGATGCAAATAAGTTGCCTAAATTGGATTTCTCCAAAATCTGTTAGATTTTTACTGCCTGACTAGCTTCTGGTAACATTTGATTGTTTCATTTCCCTGAAATTCTATATGTCTTTCAGAATTTGGTCATGCAAGAAGGAGGTTTCTACCAGGGCCTTTGCCTTGGCTGCGGCAAGCATATGGGCATGTTTTTTCATCCTTTGTTCTTTACTGGGGAAATCAATAACTATCACATATTAACTGGTCACACCCTAATTTAAATTTTGATTAGTTTCTGTAATTTTAGCATAGCATGCATCATTTTAATCCATATCTTTATTGCAGAAGTAAGATTTCTCAAGCCTTCTTTGACCAAATAAGCATGGACTTTGTGCCCAGAATCCAGACATTGGTTGCAGATGGTCGGTGCACTTTCCACTGTTGCAAAATTTTTAGATTCTATTACCATTAATGCTAAGGGTGGCAATATGGAGGTTATTGGTGCAATCCTCTGCCAGCTCCAGGTTTAAGCTGATAACTGCAATGGCCTTCCTAGTATAAGGTTAGGCATAAGATGTAATTTTTTGCATCTTGAGCTGTTTAATTTCTTTTTAGGGTTCTAAACCATTATTGAGGTGTTGCTGGACAATTTTGCAAGTCAGAGTCATCAGAAGATAATAAAAAGTTTTTTCTGTACAATGTGTGCGTTTGATCTGAACCACCATTGACCTTCAAATAGTTGACCACAATGAGCACTTTTGCTTCATCATATACTTTTTTATCCGTTTTGTTCCAAGGCCAAAATTCCATGATGAATATTGTAAGTTATGGCATAAATGACATGCAGGGGTAAAGATTCTTAAGCTCTACAACTCTTTCCCAAATTTCCATTGATTTGTCTCCAAGAAAAACTGAAGATCATGTGTAAACTCTTTAAGATTTAATTCACAGGTTTGTGTGTTTGATTGGATTTATTAAAGATAAGGGTGTGGTGATAGTATTATAAGGGCAACTATCCTTTTTGAGTTTCCAATGTCCAATGGTATCAATCTCTCTTTAAATTCTCCTATAGGAAGTACTGACAACCTTACTTTTGGTACCTTGAGAACAAATTTCCAAAGAAAACTATTCCTTCAACACTTATGTAAGAGTACTAAAGCACAAAATGGATCAGATAAAAGAAATTATCTCTAAAACTCTTCCACAAGAGAACAATTAAACTTTTTGATACTATATAATCTAATACTGTAATGTACTGCCTTCCAATGTTGTCTTTTTTATAGAATAAAACATGAGTTTTAATTTGGAAATTCAGCGCTCAACTCTTTAGTAGCCACCCTCAATGAAACGGAATACATTGCTGGTAAAATTAACTCTAAAGAGTCATATCAAATGATGAACATTTCATCATCCTAGTCATGATTCATAACCAATTAAGTTACAAATCTACATGGCTTGGATTCCAAAATAGCGTGTCCCAACGCTGTTATCCAACCCCAGAAGATTATCCTTTCCTAACTAGCAGCCTGCTTAGGTAATGGGACCATTAACCCATATACAACAGACCACTTTGCTCAGGCTAACCTACAAGTTACTTCCATATAAAGCATTCTCAACGCTTCAGTAAATCTAAAAACCCTTATTTTTTTAGTACTAGATGGTCCTCTAAAAACCCTTATTAATTGGTGACAAATCATAACTAACCCATGTAGTAAAGTTTTATTGTTAATAATTAATAAAGAATCTGACTCCTTATAAACATTGTAGGTTATCATCCCTGAAAGTACATTAATTGTTAAGCTCATGACCAAATTCTAAAATAGACTTAACTAATGTCTCATATGAGAATAAGTTTGGTAATTTTTAAGGAACATTGATAACTCCAACATCCCCTAAAGTTTCTTTTTAGTAAAGCAAATAAAGAAGGATAAGACAGATTGTTACTATACTTTATCACAGATAGATAATTTTTTGCATTCCAAAATCCAAAACTCATTTTAAACCAAAGACAATGGTTGAGAATGGTTAATTTTGAGATAACTGTTATGATTAAGCTGAAAATTAAAAATCTCAATGGGTAATCCACTTTATTTTTATCTCTGTACCTGCCCTTTATTATCACCAGAAAGTTTTTTACCCTTGAAAGGTGCAGTTACAGGCCCTTTGCTCTTCACTGCATTTTCCCAAGCCTGACAATGCATAGTAGATCCTATTATCTCACCTAGTATTGATTATTAGATTTCCAATCTTATTCTAATTGAGTTTCAAAAATTATAGCAATGGAAAAAATCATTTTACAGAAAAGTAATTCAAAGATTATTAGCTTTGTGACTTTTAGGTTTAACTTTAAAAAGTTAAAAAATTATCTGAAAATACCTCTTTTCAACTGATACATCAAAAGATTATAGTAAAAGTTTGATCTATTGAGTTGATTAATGTTAGCAGTGACCATATTATATGCCAATATAAGGTTCTATGCATATAATCATAATTTAAATAACAGATATTAATTAGTACAGAACTAACTTAGTTTAGTTTTTACAGGGTTTTAAGTTAGTACTAGAAAAGCTTAAGACTATATAATGGTTTTTTTAGCAGCAATAGCAAATACATAACATTGATTACAAAATTTTAAACCACAGTTACTATGATTGCTACAACTTTCTATGACAGTGCTATTGTGAGTAGCTCATACATGGGGTATAGATAGTTTACATCCAGTAATGTGTGTCATAGAAGACGTATTGATACATACTCTCCAAAATATAATAAACAAGAAAGCTACACTGACTAAATTATTATCTATAGTGGACTATAGGAGTATTTGCATTAGGTCTAGATTTATGTGGACTTTCATAGGTACGTTGTTAGTTTTTGTTGTATAAATTGGATAGAATCGTTAGCTGGTCAGTTAAGCCAAATTTTGGATGCTGAATATATATATATTCTTAGCTTTTGTGCAACAATCCAAACAGTGGCAATTAGTACCAAAGGACCTAATATTAATGGCTGGTAAATTATCATTATTTAAAATTTGTATCCTTTCTAAACTATAAGGTATATAGTGAAGCAAGCAAAAAGATTAAAAAAATTATGCATAAAGTTTAACAACTAGAGTAAACTTCTATACATAACCGCAAAATTAGTATTTTTACAGAATTTTAGAAAATAAAATACACACTACTATACAATTATAATAAGTTTGACCATTTAAATAGTTGCTGAAATTTAACCATCTCATTTTTTATTCTATCTGATAAAAAGTATAATAAAATACTTGATTAATTTTTATTTATTTGGGAAATGCTGAAGTGCTTGATTAGTTTTGGTGACTACAACTTCCATTTTTTGAGAAATTATAGGACTAAATTGTAAAAGACCATCTAATAAAGAGCTATAGAATCAATTCTATGGTTTATTAAATTGCTATTATCACAAAAATTGATATTATTTTAAACCATAAAGATAACTATGAGAGTAATGGTACAATACCGTAGTGTAGTCTTATATATTTACCTCCTTAATTTACTCTATTAAACTTGTTTGTATATAATGAGAGCTTAAGGAGTTGTGCACTAGCATAAACTCAAGGTTATAAATAGTAATGTGGACTATGATAATTGTTATATGGCACCATATCACGAGGAGTTTTGAGACTTTATACTCTCTTATTAAATTTTAAACTTTTACTATACAAATTTTTTAGTTTCTTGTACTAATATCAACACACCTAAAAATAGTTTCTACAAAGCTATATATACTATTTTGAAGTTACATGTCAATAGTAATTAATATTAGTAGTAATTATAGTTACAAAAGTACGTTGTAGAATTATAAAATATTTTTTATAATAATTTCTAATTTCTAAAATTTTACATGTCAAAAATTATTAAATTATAGCTTGTTTTAATCTATTCTATGTATATTATAATTATTGATTATATATTATAATTCTAAATGATGCTTGTTGAGTGCGATTATTAATAGATTTATATGCTACAAAGACTTTATATAATTATAATAACATATGTCTGTCACAAATTTAAGCCAAAAAGTATAAAATAGCCTTATCATAATTCACATTAAATTGTTATATCATATATAACATTAATGTTACCAGATAAAGTTGTGATTGCAACAGGGATATGTGATAAGATGTTAAATTTCATACATATAATTCTCATAAGTCAGGGTAATAGGTAATTATGTGTTTAAATGGTCACAAACCATTTTCCTTTGAAGAAATCTTAAGTTGAGTAATTGAAAATTATAAAATGTAAAATTACTTTAGCTATTGACTTACCTTT
>JAKSZP010017911.1:0-27051 GCA_022478985.1 Massospora cicadina | reverse complement strand
CCAAGATGATAGGAGCCTATTCTGTTTTACCCCTTCATTTTTGAAAGTTATTAATTACTTCCCCCACCGTTGCTCTAGAAAACATTTACTACAAGTTGTAATTGAGGTCCAATTGATGAAGGAGTTTAACTGCATCATCAACCACAAGAAAAAATAATTATATTCTATCAGGGTATTGGATTATGTTAATATTTAAACTCCCTTCAAAAGTAAAGGAGCCCTTAAAAAATTAACAAGTGTCCTTGAATACCCATCCTCCATCTGCAAAATAGAGTGCCAAGTCTTAGTGGAAAAAACTAAGTTACCCCTGGAGGCTGTGAACGCTGAATAGGGGATCCCTCTATATACCCCTCATTCTATTAAGATACCCTTGGGCTCACAAGTTATTGTGGACATGGGGATTCGGATTATTACCCCTCCTAATCAAATATTGGAGCTTAGTGGACACTCAAACCCTTCCATCAAGGAAGCGCTGACCTGCCCAGGGATTTTGGATCCAGACTATGGAAAATCTATCTCTATTCTATCAGGAAATTTATCCACTAAAACTCTTCGAGTCCCTTGGAATATCCCTATCGCTTATGTAAAACTATGTCTCATTAAGAATATTGCCAATGTGAGTTGTTTTGGCTCATTACAGGATTTAGGATTTGATCCTCCACCCACCATAGTTTTGGTTGATAGTAGAATTGGGGACAATCTTACCCCAAACGAATGCCAAGATGTTGAACACCTCCTTGAGTAATATGGCGATATTTTTCCTTGGGACTAAGTGATTATGGGAAAATGTATGGGATAATACATCAAAAAAATAGAGGATCACCCTCCATTTAAATCCTGACCATACTGAAAATACAAAGTTAGGAAGCTCAAGTGGTCTTAGAGTTACAGCAACTGTTGGAGGCCGGGTTACTTGTGCCTTATAAAAGCCCATAGGCTTCCACACTCTTATTAATTTGGAAAAAGAATGGTGGTCATCAGGTTATTATGGATTATTGATGTCTTAAATCTATCACTCGCAAAGATAGCTACCCCTTGCTGAGTATAGATGAATTTTTCTTTTTAATGTTGGGGTCCCACTATTTCTACGCTATGGATCTCTCCAGTGGATACTGACAAGTAGATTTATCACCACAAGATCGGGCAAAATGCGCTCTCATCACAAGTGATGGACTATTCAAGCCCACTCAAATGCCTCAGGGGTTATGTAACGCCCCTGCTACCTTTCAGCGCACTATGGACGGATTATTAGGCGATTTAAAACGCTCCTGCATATTAGTTTATCTTGATGATATTACCGTTTTTTCAAAAACCTTTACTGAACATCTAGATCACCTCAGGAAAGTCTTTCAGTGGTTATAACAATCGTCATTAAACTGAAGCCGTCGAAATTCTCTTTCTTCCATAGTGTTTGGACTTTTTGGGTCATAAGTTCAGAAAAACCAGAATATCCCCGATGGATGATAAGGTCTTGGCCATTGCTAAGATGACCCTTCTAAATCCCTACAAGACGTACAGGTTTTTTGGTGATGGTGGGATTTTATTGCCAGTTTATTCCTCATTTTGCTGACACCTTCAAGCCTCTAGCATCTTTATTGAAAAAGGAATACCCTTTCAGTGGAAAGAAGAGCAACAGATTGCCTTTGACCTGCTATGCGTCTCTCTTTATCACTCACCCATAAATATTCATCCAAATTTTGATAAACCCTTCATCCTCTTTACTGATGCCAGCGATATTGCCATTGGAGCCATACTACTCAGAATGATGAGAAATTAGTGGATCATCCTATCACCTACTACAGCAAGACCTTAACCAGAGCCATGCACAACTATAAAATTACAGAATGCAAATGCTTGGCGGTCCTACCAGCTATTAAGCATTTTGACCCTACTTAAGCAGAAATCATTTTACTTTAATTACCAAGCATGCTTCCTTGCAAAGGCTACAGCAAATGAAGTATCCCAATGGGAGGTTAGCCTGATGGGCTTTATAACTTCAAAATTGATATTTTATCATTATTCATTGACCAGGGCTCATCCACCAAAATGCAGGTTGCTTACCCAGGCTCCTCATATTAACTCTAACTGACCCTGAAGAGGATCAACTCTATGACCTACTAATCCAACCACAGTTATAGAAGGAAGAATCATCACCCTCCAAAAGGAATTAACAAAAAGATCGGCAAATCTTCAAATCAAAAATGAAAAATTGTGTAAACTTGTGTCTAAGCAATGGGTGCCTTATGTAAGGACATCAGCACGAACCAATGTCATTTCTAGGGACATCAGCAAGTTGGCCATGGTGGAATTCGGTAAACCCACCAATGGCTTGACTCAATGTTATTGGGAAGTAATGCTTGTTTCTATCCAGGATGTATTGGAGTCATGCCTGGTATTTAAAAGCCAAGCTGGGCCTAATCCCCACTCTCAACATCCAGTGGTCCCACCATGTGAACATTCTAAACTATTAGCATTGATGTTGTGTAACCTCTTTCTCAAGCTTCCAATGGACATCGGTTCCTCCTACTACTTGTAGACCATCTAACTAAGTGGATTGAAGCCGTAACAAACCCAACGCTTTGGAAAAAGCCACCGCCACGTTTTTGTATAATAGGATTATCACCCAGCATGGGTGCCCTAACATCATTCTCTCTGATAATGAACAAAATTTTCACCCAATGCTAGTGAAAGATTTAGCCAACCGATGGGAACCACTCAGGCATTTTCCACCACTTACCATCCTGCATCCAATGGAATGGTAGAGCGGGTAAATGACACTCTAACTACAACCCTTCAGAAGATGGCTATGACTGACCCCCTTCATTGGCCCCAATATTTGCCTAGTGCAATTATGGCTTATTGGATCAGTTACCATCAAATTACTAAGATGTCACCATTCCAAGAGTTGTATGTCTGAAATCCCCATCTGCCTTCCAAAGTCCAGGCGATACTTAACTGAGATTCTCCAGAAGCACCTGAGGTCTCTATGCAAAGTATTGCAAATGAAATCATAAGACTCCAAGCCCTGGATTCCAAAAACTTGTCCGCCACAACCAGTAAAGAAATTTCTCATTTAACGATAAGCATGATCCCCTACACACCTTCCAACCAAGTGACCTCATCCTATTTTACCATCACAATCCTGAAGGTCGCGATCACAGACTGGGTACTAACTGGTCAGGGCCCTAACAAGTCATATTTAGATGGGTCAATGAACACTCAATCATAGAGATTGTTCAGGGCATAGTTGTCAACGGTGTACATAGTCACTTTCTCCATCCGTTTTCCCCCCAACACCAAGATCTAGAGGGGGTATTGTTAGGATCACCATCCGTAATGGTGGATTCAGATATGTTAAATAATGGAAATTAATACTGAACTGACCACAAGTCCACAATTCTCTTAGGGATAATCCCTAATAAAATTAAACAGCCATCAAGGTCAGTAATCAATACTGATTCAACTCACGAGCTTAAGCTTATGTTAGGCATCATCCCTGTCAAAAGTTGACAATGACAGAAATTGGCAAGCAACCCCAATTGATATGCCAGAATCCTGCTCCCTCGGAGTCACCCAACGTTGGGGTTCAAACCCAAGCTATGAGGAGAACTCTATCAGATTGACTGAGTCAATTGGGGCTTGTAACAAATCCCCAATTTGTTTATCTGTTAGATCTAGGCTTGGATGGTTTAGATGTCTCTGATTAAATTCCCCAATTTCCATTAAAAAGCAGGTATTGGATAATAAACTCCTCACTTTTTCTCCCCTTATCGCAATCTAAGTGAAAATTGTATTTATTTGGACTTACCATACCAGACTCTATCTAGATTAAAGTAAGACATCTTGATCAAGAGAAGCAACCCTGGTAAGAAACCAACGCCCTCAAACTTTGGGTCATCTGGCCCTCAGGCAATAAAAAGGATTCTTGGTACTAACCCATGATCCTGACACCTTTTTACATTTATTTGAATTTGTTATTAGGCATCTACAAGTCATCAATAATGATAATATTGATTCAAATAAGTATAATAATTTTATCAGCTAAAAATACCCTGGCCAATTTTCTTTGGAACCCCACAAATTGGGGTAACACTATTTTGAATACCTCACAGACATTTAAAAGGAGATCAAGCAGTCAGCTTACTCTGACCATGCAGAGGACTCTGGGGCGTCCATTGGATGGTTCTCTCCCAGCCATGACCAATTCTATTCAAGCAACTAAGTGGGGACCACCCCCTTTCATAGGCTTAATGGGGGTCCCCCAAGATGCAATAATTTTTCTAACAGGGACTGAATGAAATTTATTTAATTGTTACCCCACGGATATATCTCGCCAAAAAATAGCTCCCCATCCATCATTCAGCCAAAGTGAAGTGAGTTTTCTGAGCTAGAATAGGCTGTATTTTCATATTTCCTTTTTTGGACCTTACTAAGCTGTTCTGAACTTAACATTGAATTCCCTTTGACCCCCAATACAGTTTAAACACTGACTGACTGTCAGATTTCAAGAGGGTTCATTTTTTTCTCTTCCCGCACCTGCACTTATAAAAACATAGAAACCAGCTTTTTATTTTGTATTTTTATCTTTAAATTAATAAAAAGTTGTGGAATCCAACAGCATTTTGCACCAGCGAGCATACAACTACTGGATTCCCACAAAGTGGTGCTTACTACAGGGGTTTTTACCTGTAACCAAAAAAATTCATCTAAAAATGGAAGCTGTAAACGTGAGTAACTCTCCAACTCTTTCCTTTTTAATCTGAACCAAAAATAGTTGCGCTTGAAAAGCATCTAGCAAGCGCTTTATCCCACTTTAAAAAGCTTGACCAGCGCCCATTAAAAATCTTTCCAAAAGAAAAGTACACCCCCGGTGAAGGGAACATTGCTTCCTTTTTAAATGTTTATAAGTCTTCCATGCATGGAGCAACTGATAAGCAAGAAAGCTCAGCACATCCTTCCATGCTTAAGTCGCTTGGCAAAAGAGATGATAGTTCCTTACATGGACAATCTGCATACCTGGGCAGAGGTGACAGTAGCTCTCTTGGCTAAATTCAGTTCAAAGCAAAGCCTTAACAGGGAAAAACAGGCCTATATGTCAATAGAACGTATGAGAGTGAACTGATTGCTGCGTTTGCTGAGCGATTTTACCTCGCTGTGAAAAGGTTGTCAACGTCTAACATGATAACCCTGGATGATGCTATTGCAGCCATGTTAATGAGTTAGTTTCTCAACCCTCTATTGCCAGGCATATCATTTTAGTGAAACACCACTTTAAACCATCTGCGACATAAAAGAGGCTCTTTTAGATGTTTCCAATTTCCATTCATGTGCAATAATTAATAAAGTTGATTTGAAACCTTCAGTTATAACTGTTTTGGAGCTTTTGCATGCAGAACAGTTGGGGGTGAGCCCACCTGTGCCTATCCTATCAGTGAAACCTGCTTTTTAGTGCATTTAAAAAAGATATCACACCATCCTGTAAATTGGAGACCTCTACTGTGCCTTCCCCTCAAGCTAAGCTGGTAGATGTGCAGCATAAGGGTAACCCCTGTAACAAAGGGCTTGTTGAAAAGATGTATGGTCAGAAAGTAGCTACCCAACCTCATGTGGCCGTCTCCCCTACCTCAATTGCAACCTTGCCAGTTGTTGAGAATAACTTTGGGGATAAATCTGAGGGGGTTACAGTGAAGTTGACTAATATATATTGGGATTCCCCATGTAAGTAGAGATTCCTGATCATTTGAATGCTGAAGGAGTAGATGAGACCACCACGCATGATTCTCGTACCTCAGACAAATTTTAGGGTGTCCAAAAGTTATTGACACTGCCAGTGATGGCGATAAATTCTTAGCTGGCTTGACTTGACCTGTTCTGCAGGTCCATCCCATAAAAACCATCTTGGATAAATATCCCTAGATTGCTCAAAAACCGACCTCCACCTTCTGGCTCAAGGAGGTCTTAGCTTTGTTGCCTAACATTATAGGAACACTCACTAAAGTTGGAGTGGTCAGTTGAAAGTTAAAATAATGGCCATCCTGGACACTGGCTCCTCAGTTAACGTGATCTCCACTAAGCTTATCAAAAAGTTAAAGCTAGCGCCTGAGTTGGAGTACACTTAAGAATTTGGAACCGCAGGCCCAAATAACACCCGTGCCAATGGATCATATTCTTCCCTTCCAGTTCAAGTTGTGAAGCTCATCTTATCAGCCCCAGCAGTGGCTTTGGACAACAACGGCTATGATATGCTCATAGGTACCCAGTTTTTTATTGAGTACGAGGGAATAATCAAAATGAAGTAAAATTTTCTCACGTTACTCAAAAATGAAGTCCCTTTAGTCTTATCCAATAAAGAGTCTGGCAAGAACTAATAATCTTTCCTGATTGAATACCCCTTTTCAGCTATGACTTTGCATTATTCCTCATTGGAACACAACACAAAGAAATTTCCAGCTTCAGTGGATGCTAGGGATGGTGTCCCTTTCTATGCTGCAAATGAAGTCTTGATTAAGTCTGGTGAACAACGAGTGTTTGACACAAAAATCACTCTCCAAATTCCACACCACTGCTTATTGCATATCATAAGCTTTGAGGGAGTTAGCCCCTTGGAGCCTCAGGTATTGCCTGGGATACTAGACACAGCCTACCAAAGGCCTATTACTATTTTGCTGGGAAACCTCACCAGCAAGGACATGGTTATAAGAAAACACCAGGAGATTGGCAAAGGCTTCTTAACCCTAGTGAAGAACATTAACATATCCACTACATTGGCTCTATGACAGATTTGGGCTTGCCAATGAATAACCTGGTATGTACCTTACCCAAATTCAGTATCTCAGATGAGCTGACCCCAAATGAGCTGGAAAAAGTTTATACTCTACTAGACGACTATAATAACATATTCTCGAAGTCAGCTACTGACCATGGACATATGAAGGGCTGGAGCCACTCCATTGATGTGGGTGATGCCCGTCCTATTAGGTTTATACCTTATTTCAAGTCAAAGGTGGAGGAACAGCAAATAAGGACGGAGCTCCAGAAGTTATTAGACGTGGGGTTACTATTTCTTCTTAAAGCCCTTAGTCTTCCCCCTTTTGCTAATTAAAAAGAAAAATGGAGGTCATTGGATAGTCATGGATTACTGAAAATTAAATAAACTCACAGAAAGGATATAATTCTATCCCCAGAATTGATGATGCTTTAGAACAACTCTTCTGTTATAAATTCTTCTCCACAATGGACTTGGCTAGTGGCTATTGACAAATGGACCTTTCTCCTCAGTATTAGGAGAAATGCGCTCTTATTTGTAGTGAGCGTCTCTAACAACCCACACGATTACCTCAAGGGTTGTGCAATGCACCTGCATTTTTCCAGCGTGCAATGGATCACTTTTTGCAGGACCTAAAGTTAACTTGTGTCATCGTCTATCTTGATGGAATAATGATGTTCTCAAAGACCTTCAACAAACATCTTGATCATCTGAAGGAGGTGTTTCAATGGCTACATAAGTCAAATATTAAGTTGAAACCCTCAAAGTGTACCTTCTTCCAAAGTAAATTGGATTTCCTTGGCCACTCCATTTCCAAAGAAGGAATTCAACCCATACAGGACAAGGTCGAAGCAATCTCAAAAATTCCCCCCTAAAAATATAAGAGATATTCAGGTATTTATAGGGATGATGGGGTATACTACATCAGTTCATCCCTAAAATACGTCCAACTCAGCGAGCCCCTTGTCCGCCTATTAACCACGAATACCCCATTTCATTGGGGGTGCTGAACAAAAGGCTTCTTTTAAGATGCCGAAGCAAATTCTACAACAACGTCATATCCTATGGCACCCAGATTATACTAAACCTTTATCTTGTTTACTGACGCCTCAGAATATGCAGTTGGGGCCATCTTAGCCTAATTGGATGAAAATGGTGCAGATAATCCTATATCCTGTTTTAGTAAGATGCTATCAAAGATGTAAAGCAACTACAGTGTAATGGAAGAGTGCCTTGCTGTTCTATTAGCTGTAAAGCACTATCTCCCTTTCCTATATGGGACCACCTTCACTGTGGTTATGGATCATACTTCACTGTAATGGTTACAGAACATGAAAAATCCTACTGGCCGGTTAGCTTGTTGGTCTCTAAAGCTCCAGCATTATGACATGAAGATCAAACACCGTGATAGAACCTGTCACTTAAATGTTGATAGGTTAACTCAACTGATAGTCCTTCATTTAGATAATAGTGATACAGAGAGGTTATATAACCTCTTAATGACCCCAACAATTGGGAGGATGAGGATGAGACCGTACAAAAGGTGTTAGACCGGCACACTCATAACATCAAAGTTGAAAGTGGAAAATTGTACAAGCAGGTGGGTGCAAAGTGGCTACCTTACCTTCGGCCCTCAGAACGTGTATCTGTTATTATGGAAGCTCACTCCATCCTAGGTCATGAAGGAGCAAAGAAAACCTATGAGTGGATTAAGGATCAGTACTACAGGGAAAATTTTTTGGAAACTATTGTTGAAGTCTTAGATGCCAGTCTCACATGTAAAAAACAATCTGGTTTTAAGACTTGATACCATTATCAACCAACTACCCCTCAACAACCGTTCCACACCATCAGTCTGGATGTAGTAGGTCCCCTCCCTCAGACTACTGGTAGAAAAAGATTTATCATCGTAGCCATTGTCCACTTCACTAAGTGGGTTGAAGCCGTGGCTCTCCCTGCAAAATGGCCAATGCCACAGCCACATTTTTACATCAAAACATTTTCTCTTGACATAGTTATCCTTAAATACTACTCTGCGATAGTGGTAAGAACTTCACCACCAGAGTAGTAAAAATCCTGGCCACATCCATGGGATCTCAACAACTTTTCTCGTCTCCATACAATCTATCTACCAACGGGACTGTGGAGAGAGCAAATGGAACCTTATTCTTCATTTTATGAAAATGGCCTCTTCTGATCCACTTCAATCGGATCAATTCCTACTTATTACTCTTATGGCCTACCAGATTAGTTATCACCAAACTTGAAAATATACCCTTTCAATGTCTTTTATGGGTGGGAACCAGGAATACCTGCTCTATTAACTAAAGATTTCTTCTCCTCTAGAGCTAAGGAACCTGAGAAAAACATGAGAGATTTTGCTCAGCAAATCATCTAGCTCCAATATGAGTCTATGACCAATTTAGAAAAAACAGTGGTTAAAGAAGGGCAAGCCACCAAAGAGCGCTGAACCCACCTACCTACATTCCAAGTGTCTGAAATGGTATTATACTACCACAACCACATCACTTCTAGAAGCGGCAAGCTTGGATCAATTTGGTAGAGACCTTTCACTATCACCTACAAGAGAAGAAATGAGTACTCTATAAAGTCCTTGGCTACAGGGATTACCATCAATTGGGTACATGGCCGCTTCCTACAGCCCTATTCTCCCCCCCAACATTTTTGAGGGGGGTGATGTTGGACATTTGACCTCCAAAATACAAGTTAAGAAAGTTTTGGGTAAAAACCAGTCAAAAAGGGGAAATGTCGGACATTTAAAAGTCTGCAATAATGATAATATTGATTTATTGTTAACAATTTTGTCTTAGTTCTAATAAGACTGGATGATAAACCCTAAATTTAGTATGGTGGAATGGGTAGAAACTGCCAAGCCTGAGTATGAGTTACAATTTTAGAGTGTCTTGAGATGAGGCAACATCAAATTAGAGTGGATGGTTATTGGATAGCTTCTAAATAAAGGCGATTGGGTGATATTGATATACAATGAATAATGGTAAATAGCCTTGAACTAGGCAATCATAAATTTAATGAATGAAGCATTGCCAGAACCAATGAGATATAACGGACTGAATTACTAATCTGAGGAAATGGCATAATTCAAAGTCGCTGATGATATAGGCGAGATTAGATGATTGAAAGAGGAGGAATTTTATTAGTTTAAAGGAAGAGGAGCAGCGAGAATCCGCTGAATATATTATATTGAGAATAAAGAAGTGTGATAAGGGTCATTGCTCTATTTTATTATATTTATTTCTATAAAGGTGTGGTTTAAGGACCAAAAAACTTCACAACATCCATTCTATTGCCAGTAGAATTAACCCTGAGCAAAAAACTTTATGGAGAATATCAACAAATCTACCAATTTTATAACAGTGGTGCTCACTACAGATGGGCCCATTGATCAATTACAATAGTAAAGTTCTTCAGTCACTGGCCATGTCACATATGGTTTGCTTTGAAAGGGGATCTGCATGATGTACCACCTCAGTGGAGTATGCAGAACTCAAACTCACTCTAGATGCTGTGAAAATAGAAGGAGGAGCTTCTGAAGGAGGTTTGTATTGTTAAGCTGCCTCTGTTTAATTGTGATGGGAACATTCAAGGAT
The DNA here is from genome assembly GCA_022478985.1 of Massospora cicadina. NCBI lineage: Eukaryota > Fungi > Entomophthoromycota > Entomophthoromycetes > Entomophthorales > Entomophthoraceae > Massospora > Massospora cicadina. The sequence goes on along the minus strand of JAKSZP010017911.1, from coordinate 16,656 downwards.
TCTATTTGATTTGAGTTTGCAGTAGAAGGAGCTTAAGAGTGGTATAAAGCAAAGTTGTTAATATCCACCTTAGATGTTGGAAGCACTGACCAAGTTACTTGCTATCTTTCAAAAAATTCCATTACCTATCAAGAAGTGAAGGATAAAGTGTTATGGTTGTTCAGAGGAACTGTGAAAATGACGCAGCAGAAGGCAGAGTCCTTGACCATTGGGTTTCAGCATAATGCGACTCTCACCACATTTGCCAAATATTTATGGCGGAAGCCCATGTGTTATTTGGGGCAGGAGTTCTTGCTGAAGCCAATGTGTGCATTGCAATGACTTCCTCCGTGAAGCCATACCAGGAGCCTTTCAGGTATGGCTCCATATTTAGAGGACAACGTACCCTTGCTCAAAATTGTTCTAATTTGCGCCATCTATCTATTACTTTTTCTTCCCCAAATACTGAGTGGACACCTATTGTCACCATCGTTGAGCCTTTACACTTGTGGGAATTTGGCCGTCAAGTTTGGCTTTTGCTGAGTTTCTACCCGCGGTTCAACTTCCACCTCAGACCTGCTTACCAGCAACAAATAATAACTAAATTGAGTCTAATTATGCTGATTGCCCATACTCATATTATCAGCGAAATTCCCATTATAATAATAAAGGATGCAGGCCCTATGGGGTTAATTTTTTGAACGCGGTCGCCCTGGGAACCTGGGCTGAGGCTACCCAAAAATTAGGTCCATCACATACAATGGGAACAGTACTATCAGGTAAAAATTAGAGCGGAGTAGAGATGGGACTCTTTACTTCTGCTAGCCCAAACTTGAACGTCCCAACTGAACCCATTGAAGTATATATAGCGGAAATTCCTTGATATGATGATGCGTTCCTATATCAGCAGCAGGTTGGAAGGGTAATATTTTGAAACAAGTGCAACCCAAAGCGGCGGTGGAAGAAGGATCTCTGAGGCAGCCTATGCCCTATGCTTGTCAAATGTTTACCCAAGTTTCCACTGACAAGTTGGACCCATCCGCAGATGCACCTTCATTGCAAAGGGTAAACGTTCCCCTCCTGATCCCCACTATCTTCAAAACATACCCCAAAGTTGGTGAGGGGATTGCAGGTTTCCTTGGAAACAGGGATTCTTTAATGTTCATGCATTAAACAGTCAAATTACATCATACTAAGAATTTTCATATTGTGACATTGTTGTAGCCAAAACCTGAGTCTGCGCTTATAATAGGTATGGGTGCTCCAGTTAGCTTAGCTGTCAGCCATTTGCCTTTGCAGCTGTAAAAATAAGAATGTCATAGGTTGAGTTCAGATGAAAAAGGGAAATGTCAGCCATTTGCAATTTTCTGATGATATTGAGGGCGATTTTAATAAGAATGTCAAGGATATCAGCCTAAAGACCCTGGCCAATTCTCTGTGGAACCCTGTTAATTGGGTTAAAGCCACTTCAAGATCAGCATGAGCACTACCTATAAAATTGAACAGTCAGATTTTGTCAATCACACGTCAGACTTTGGGGCAACCATCAGCAGGTAATTCCCCAACCACCTTAGGCTCTCTCAAACACCTATGTGGGGGCCACCCCTTTTATAGGCATGGTGGAGATCTTCGGGGTGAAAGTAATTTACCTAGTGGTGATTGGTGGAAGTTCATGAAAGCTTATCCGCATGGGTAAATTCTGCCCCAAAACCCCAATTATTGTTTCCCAAAAATCTAATTCACATCTCCCATGGTCTAATAGGAGAGTTTCACATATTTCCTAATTTGGAATGCATTGAAGCTGTTCCAAAACTATCCTCAAATTCCCCCAACCCTCAAAATTATTTTAAATATGGATTGAGCGGATATTGAAGGGATGCTTTCCTTTTTCTCCTGCGCTCCTAGTAAAAAGACTAAAAATCAAATTCTTATTAACGTTCAATTATAATTTTATTAAAAGTTTTTGTGAGATCCAGCGGCGTACGCACAGGCAAGCACAAAAGAGCTGGATTCCTAAAAATTGGTACTCGCTACAGGGGTCCCCTGTACAATAAATAATTTATCAAAAATGGGGGCTATAAACAACCCTCCCACTTTTCCCCTTCACATTGAATCACGTCTAGTTGCTCCAGAAAAGCAAATAGCAAGCGCTCTATCCCACCTTAAAAACTTAAGCGGCGTTAAATACAACCATGTTTTACAGAAAAATCTATCCCTGGTGAAGGAAGTATTGCAACTTTCCTATATGTCTATGCAGCTGCCATGTGTGATGCAACAGATAAGCAGAAGGTGCAACACATTACTCCTTGTTTAAGTCGCCTAGCACAAGAGATGATAATTCCTTACCTGAATCCTTTGCTCATTTGGCCAGAGGTGAAGGAGGCACTCCTAGCTGAATTTGGATCAAAGCAGAGTCTATATCTGGAAAAACAAGCCTTTATGCGCCTTAGTATGGTTAAAGGTGGTTCAACCATTGCCTTTGCTGAACGCTTTTACCTTGCCACGAAAAGGTTGTCCACCTCTAACATGATTACCCTTGAGGATGCTATTGCCGCCCTGGTAGCTGGGCTAGCCTCTCAACCCTCTCTAGCCAGACATATCATCTCAGTAAAACGTCATTTCAAAAGCATCTGCGATCTTAAAGAGGCTTTGTTAGAAGTGACTGACTTCCAATTATGTGCTAATTCAAATGACGCTGAGATGTAACCTTCAGCGTTAACCATTGAGGAGCTTCCGCTTGTTGAACAGAGAGGAATAGCTCACCTGTGTACCTCCTCCCTGCTAAACCTGCTCACTCAATGCGTTTTAAAAAGGATATCACTCCTTCTTATGTATCAAAGCCCTCTAACACTGCTGTGCCTACCCCTCCAGCTAAGCTGGTAATTGCGTGCCCTAAGGCTATTTAATCCCCTCTGGCCACCTCTCCTACCCTCATTTGGCCTTACCAGTTGTTGAGAATACCTTTGGGGACGAATCTGAAGGGGGTGATGACAATGTTGGTTAAACCATATTGGGAGCTACTGCAGAGGTAGATGTTGCTGATCATTTGAACGCTGGAGGAGTAGATGAGACCACTAAACCTGATGAAACGTACCTCAGCCAAATTCTAGGGTTTTCTAAAGGTATTGACACTGCCAGAGATGGTTATCACTTTATGTTGAGAAGTTGATATGACTGGATGATACGCTACCCATAAAGGCAGATCAAAGGTGAATTGAAATGAGTCTTGAGATTTATGAAAAGGGGATACATGAATTATAATTGAGCAAAATGAGAACATTTGGTGAATCAAGAGGAATCACGCCAAGATTTGATATGAATGAGAGCAACTCAAAAAAGGAAGAAGAATATAAGATACCAAGATGAGGATGCATCCAGCTGGGGAATTGAGGTATAAAGAGCCTGATGGAAGATTAAAAGGGGATAGTCTTTATGAGGAAAAAGAGGAGCGCAGAACGGTCTTCAAGATATTTAAGATAAAGGTAGAAGTAAGGGTCAATAGCTCCATATATATATTTATTAAGTTTTATTATATGAATTGGCAATCCTTATATTGTTTGATTGGGTTGCTCAGTGGATATACCCTGTGAAAATCCAACTTGGCAACAGCGGACCCAGATGCCAAGAAATTAACAGTGGTGCTCACTACAGGGGGCTACTTAGCAACTATAGCGGGGGAAATACAATGACAAATCCTCATTCATTCTGACCTAACCTGATCAGGTTCTGAGCATGGTATGCTGAAGAATCCCAGGAGACACTTAACTTGGAACCAACATTATTTACTGTTACTGAACCAGGGGATGATGAAATTATGATTACTGTGCAATTCGAGAATTGCCCAGAGCTGATGACTAACCAACGTGGACGCTCCACAAATGTGACTCCACAACAACTAAGAATTATTATGGAATGGATTTTGCATGGGTATCGCCTATATGAGGATGAGGTGGGGAAAATGCTTTGAGTTTGTTCTATAACCAACACAATCAGGAGAATCAATATGTGCTGTACATGTCTTATTTGGATGCTACTACTATGGGGTTAACTCGCCGCCTCAGTACTCACAGAATTGAGGAATACTTAGTCACTTATATGCAACCTTCGATTCTCCAGCTACTACATGTCCTGGCTCGCCATAACATTGAAATTGGAGATTTATTGCAGTTCACCCAAGCACAACAGCATGATACTTGCCTCCTGCTTGACTGCCTCAATCGTTCATTCTCAGATGTATAAGGAGCACTGGCACAGATGTATCATCATGTCTGGGATGTTTGCCATCGATTGGACCTTCTAGTACCACAGTTAAACTCAAAATTACCTCGAGTAATAATAGAACTACTGGAACAGCATGGCCTATCCACGGAGTGGATTCAGGATGTGAAAACCTTGGAGAATAATACCAAGTGCTGCATGATGGAGCTAGCTGAATGGGAAGAAGCTCTTGAAGCCATGATTGCTCAGCTCAAGGAAAGAATAGCCTGATAAAACTGCAATTGGCGGCCCAAGTCAGCTCTCTATTGACAGAATTAGATCAACTCTGTATTGAACAGGATACCCACTGAACGTCTGATAACATGCCTATTCTTCAGTCAACGTCTAAAAAGTATCTCCAACTTATTTGTCAAGTTACATGACTGGAAATTATTAGTCAGGAGGAACGCCAACGAGCCTCCCCTCTCCCTATCAGTGAGACAAGTTAGTATGTGGACATGCAAGACTGCATTAATACCCTTCATTGGGCCAATGAGTAATTGGTGTGGGAATGATCCTTCCTTTTAAATTTATTGCGGGGAAGGCCGACCATGGGACAGACACTTCTGAATATGACTCAGAAGAGACAAAACTTAGTACCAGGGGAGGCACCCCAGAGAAGCGATGCTATCTCTTGTTGCCAGCGGGAACGCCACTTATGGGAAGGGGAGGGAACGTGTGTAGGGGACGTAGCCACTATTGAGCAGGTGTGGAGGAAGGGGTCTGATTTGATGAACCAGACTGGGAACCAGGAGGAGACCAGCTGTCGGCGACGCGGTGGGAGATATCCAAACATCCATGCTTGAAAGTGATCCACCAAATGAGACTGGAATCTGTGGACAGCTTCAGGGAGGGTGGGGATGGATCCAGCGATGGCATCCAAGACAATCGTGTGGATAGTCCACATGGCGATTGCAACCACCAGAGCATGGAGGGAGGGTGGGAGGGGGAGGCCATTGATGAAGCAAACATATCTCTTGACAGACTGAAGGGATGTGTTTGATCCTGGCCTAGCAGACGTTGGACTTCGCGCCATATTACTTTAGAGGTGGGGCACTTCTCCAGGCGGTGAAACAGCGTTCCATACTGGCCACACACGACACAGGATGAGTGTAAAGCATTAGAGCGCTCAGCTGTTCGATACACCCGCCTCAGGCAGCGCCACACATGGGAGCGGACTTGAGGCTGCAACAGAGGATGGTGTGCATATTTCCGGATAGTTTTTTGGGTTTTAATGGAGTAAGGGATGTCCATCATGTCCAGGTAGTCCACTCTGGATAGGACATGGGGCCAAATGGGGATCACGCCATCATGGATGGGTAGCCCCTGTACCTCTTGTGTGAACTGAGGAGAGGGGCGGCCTCTTTGGGTTGTATGTCCACTAATACAAATTCTCCACTCTGCGCTTCGCATGGAGAGTAGTTTTCGTTTGTAGTGGGTTTTGGTCCCGTGAGGACCTGTGGCCGATGTGTGTGATGCGAGGTATTTCATCAGGGAGTGGGGGTCTGATGGATTGTTGAGGCCAAAGGCTCAGGAGAAGTTGGAGCAGGCCGCGCGGGACCAGTGTTGGGATGGGAGTGTAGGAGCAGTGACGGCTGCGATACAGGTGCCCAGGATCTTGGCGGCATGGGCTTTGAAGTCAAGTAGGCCCATGCCACCATGATGATGAGGGCCAAACATGACCTCTAGCCGTACTGGTGGAGGGCGGCCTGACCAAAGCCAACCTTGTAGCAAAGCATACAGGGATTTGAAGAAGCTTGGGGAGAAGGGGATGGCGTGGGCTCTGAACCAGACTTTGGATAGGAGCATAGAGTTGGCAAGAACAACCCTGCCAGTGAGGGTAGTAGGGTGGGCTCTGAGAGAGGTGATTCGCTTCGTCACGTTGTCCAGTATATGGCACTCCATTACTGCTGACGCATATCCACCTGCCTCCATCCACACGCCCAGATGGCGTACCGGTCCTATGGTAGGTCGTGGCACAAAGGGGAGCACCAGTGGAGCGGTGTGTGTTGAGTTAGTAAGGCGTGGACGTGGGCGAGCAGATGGGCTGGGTTGGGAACTACTTGCTGGGGCCCAGCAGTTCTGAAACCGACCAAGGAGGATGATTTCGGTTTTGGAGGCGTTCAGTGCCACATTGCTTACCCGGGAATATTCCTGGATGAGGGCTTCAAGCGCGCGTGCATCTTTGTTATTAGACACCCCCACCACGCAATCATCTGCAAATGCCATCATCTTGACTGGGGTTTGGCCTGGCACATGGACCCCAGTGAGTTGGGCATTCACATTTCGCAGGAGTGGGTCAAGGCTGAAGTTGTATAAGAGTGGGCTGAGGGGGTCCCCTTGTCGCAGGCCCCTTTGAGGACAGACTACTTCCGTTAGGAAACCTGGGCCGCGCACTGCCATTGTTGCAGATTCCGTGAGCAGCATCACCCAGTTAATGAAGCGGGGAGGTAGGCGGAATTGTTGGAGGCAGGCCCTAGGGTATTTCCAGTTTACTCTATCATAGGCCTTTTGTTGGTCCAAGAATACAAGTGCCCCAGAGGCTGTGGACTGACACACATTAGCCACAGAGTGCACGTTATCCCAAATCGACCTTCTGGGGATGAAACCAAATTGTTCTGGGGAGATGGTGGCAGATGCTACAGTCCCTAAACGGTTAGCCAAGATTTTGGCTAAAATTTTGGTGTCTGTGTTTGTTAGAAAAATGGGGCGCCAGTTGGCTAAGTCTAGCCTATCCCCTTTATTGAAGAGTGTGACCATAAAGGCCTCATGTCCTCCTGGTAGGAGGCGCATTTCCAACAGGCTTTGGTTGAGTGAGGCTAGCAGCAATGGGGATATATATTTAAAATATTTTTTGTAGAACTCATATGGAATGCCATCTGGGCCTGGGCATTTTCAGTTTGGCGCACTGCGAATGGTAGTCCATAATTCATTCAGAGTAATTAAATTCATTATTTCTGGGTATTGGAAAATGGTGCGGATATGAGCTTGGTTGAGAAATTCCACCATTTCAGCCGCTGAATTGGTTTAGCTCGGTATAACTCGGAGTAATATCTTTGTATTTTGATTGCCACTTCAGCCAGTATGTCCACAATAGAATTATCCGATCTTCGCACCTGTGTGCAGGCCACTCTCTGGCGTGGTGCAAAATTTTTTTGAAGAAGTATGCGGTGCACTTGTCGCCTTTAGTGATGCGTGTGGCCCTGTATTGGACACAAACCCGATGTTTGTGTTGCCTTTCAAGTGCGTTGAGGTGGGCAGCTGCCTCCTCCCACTTCTGGCCCCATGCAGGGCTATATCCTGTGACTGGAATGTTGGACTTCAAGTGGGCCAATTCCGCCAGTGCACACGATATAACTGCTGATGTGGCTCATGAGCGTCTGGATGAGAGATGGCGATAGTGGCGGATAGTGTCTTCTTTGAAAGTTGCCCATGTGGAAATGGGGTCCGCGCAAAACGGTGCAACAAACAATTTTGCCAAAGTTGCCTCTTCCACCCACGTAAAAAATCCTGGCGATGCGAGCTCTGGGGGGCGGATTTTGCACCAATGTGGGGCCTTTGCAACTGTGCTGGGTAAGTGGTATGTTATTGAGACCAGTCGGTGGTCAGAGAATTCTATTTTCGTTGTTTTGAAGTGGGAGATGTGGGGTTGGAATTTCGCCGGTGCTAGAATAAGGTCAATGTGGGTCATGGACCTTAATTGGCCGTTGTGGACGTGGGGATGCATCATGTTTTTGAGCAGTGGGGCATGTCGTGGCAGTGCATCCATTAGCCCAAGGGTGGCTTTTAGAACGCGTAGTTCTACATGGCCCTGTGGGGCGTGGGGTGAGGGCAGCCATCGGTCCATTGGTGAGGTTAGCCAACAGTTCATGTCGCCAATTAGGAAAGAATTGGGGGGTAGCGGGAGGGATTTGACTGACGAGAAAAATTCCTGACGCTCATGTGCACCGTCTGGGGTGTAAATGTTGATGATTGTGTGTGCAACATCGGCCCATGAGAAGGTGACAACGAGCACTCGGCCATTTAGGAATGTTTCTGAAGATGTAAATTTGAAAAAGTTGTTTTTCTGAATTAGCACCCCACAGTGCTTCAACCAAAAGGATAGGGATGGTAGGAGCATTGTTTTCCAAGCTTCCTCGAAACCTCATGGATAGTGGGACTCCTGGATGGCCAGGATATCCACAGGTAAATTGTTTTGTAAATAACTCAGTTTCCTAGCCTGGGATGGGGAGGCCTTGAGTCCGGCGATATTCAGCGTCCCTAAAGTGAAGGTTTCCCCTATTGCACCTTAGGTGTGAGGGGGTGGGCACCTGGGCCCACCAGCCTCCTCTAGATCCCCACGGGCCTTCACAGCAGCATGGGTGTTAGCAGCAATGCTATTGGGATTTTTGTTAACTTTTGTGGAAAGTGTTGCATTGGCTTTAGCCTTTGCTTATTGTTTTCCTGACGTCAGACGAATTTTTTGCGGTATGGATAAGTTTGGTGCACCGTTGAGTGGGGCAAAAATTTTTTTTTGGTTGGGATAGGTCCCAAGTTGGTTTTGACCGGAGCTTGGGTGCAGCGATTGGGTGAGATCAAATCTCCCATCGGATCCTCAGATTGAGTGGCCCATTTGGCATGGGCCTCCCAATCTGATTGGGTGATGGATTCCCAAGTTGCTTCCACTGCAAAGGTCTCCATGTCCTCCTGGCGTTGTGAGTATGGGATGGTGGTGGTGGCCTTAGCCGCTTCCTTGGCCGTGGTCCTATGGGCCTGCTTGGCCTTCTTCTGCTCCTGCGGGGAGATGGGCTTTACCAATAGGTAGCAGCCTTGTGCTCCCCACGGGAAAGCCTCCTTGGTGCTTGCAGTTGGTTCGTAGTGCACCTCTCCGCTGGCCATGGCTGCTGAGGGGTGCTCTTGGAATGTGACGCCCTCTTTGATGGGGCATGCATGCGCCTTATGGCCGAACGCGTCACAGTGGGTGCAAATGGGGGGTGCGCTGTCCACGGTTACTCAGAATGGGTGGGTGGTGTGCCCTGCGATGTCAATAAAGGTGGAGTGCAGGATCTGGGTTAGGTCCTTCGCGATCTCCTCATTTGGGGTCAGAACTGCGATGGCTTTGCTGGTGCACAGGTGTGGCATCAGCATGAAACGTTGCATTTCAAAAGATTGTATTTCACCATATATGGCGAGACCATCTTTCAGGTGTTTTTAAAATGTCACGTTTTACCGTAGTAGGCAAAAAGTCAAACGTGAGGAAAATTTGGTTTGATTTTGTCCATCTGGTGCGTTTAGTTTCGACGACCCATTGCCCTTCAGGGAGGTCGACCACTATGCACACCGCTGCAGCCTCGTCTGCTGCTATTTTGCTTTTGAAACCTAGGTCCAGCCAACCGCGCAACATGGAGTGAGGTGCAACGTACACCGCGGTCAGAAAATTTTTGTGTACATCTTCATAAAATTTTTCCCATAGGGCCTTTTTTTGGATGTCCAGATACACACGGACTCTGAATTCCACCGATGAAAGTGGCTGGGAATGTGGCATGTTGATGTACTGGTTGCATCGTGCTTGCCACGCGAGTATCTCTGGGGAAATTGTGACCGCCAGTTTTTTTAGATTTTTTTCTATTCCGCCAGATTCTCTGGGGCATTTTCGAACGTTAGAGGCTGCAGGCCTTCCGCCTGCTCCTCTTGCCTTGCTTGCCCAACTGCTCCCATACATGGGCGCAGACTAATCCCCTCTATGAGATTATTAAACTAGATTTAGTCTTGAATTGAATGGGTTGCAAAAGTGTTTGCAACGAGAAAGAAAAGTTGGGAATGATCCTTCCTTGTTAACCAAATAAACAACGCCAACCAGCAAGCGGAAAATTCAAGACACAACAAACCTACCTGCAGAATAGAATTGAGGAAGTTCTTTAACGATTACAAACTATAGAACAAACACTGAATGAGGAAAAGGAATTCCGCTGAGAATTGCAACAGCAATATAACATGATGCAGCAAGAATGGCAGGATGGACGGTGTAGATGTGCTTTGGTTAAAATGGAACAACTAATTAGCAAACAGTTCACGGGGTGTACTGGAGCGGGGGAAATGGGGCAGTAAGTGGCAACTTGGGGGAAGAATGTTATGGATCAGCAAATGAGTATCATCAGGCAGTACAATGGCCCCCCCACATGATGACACTTCTTCTGACTCTCTTCTTCGACAAGTTCAAGCTCATCTGGACAGTGGCATGATAACACACCAAATGATGGTTCCCATAGTCGCTCCAAAACCAGTTCGCCTGCCCCTTGCAGCAGAACCCAAGAGCCAAGTAAATTTGTCCAGATCGAGAAGTTACCTCTTTTCAGTCATAACAGAAACCTATATGGGTATTTTAAACATTTCAATTTCGCTGTGGAAGGGGATACCAATCAACAAAAAGCGAAATTGTTACTGTCCGCTTTAGATGTGTAAAGAGTTGACCAAGTGACCTGCTATCTTCCAAATAGCTCAGTGTCTTATGCACAAGTAAAAGTGATCATTATCCAGCTGTTTGGAGGCACTAACAAGATGTCTCAAGGGACTTTTCTTTCTCGTTGCAATCACTTTTGCAACCTATTCAATTCAAGACTGAATCTAGTTTGATAATCTCGCAAAGGAAATTAGTCTGCGCCCATGTCAGAGAGCAGTTGGGCAAGTAAGGTAAGAGGAGCAGGTGGAAGGTCCGCGGCCTCCAACGTTCAAAAACGCCCTGGAGAAACTGGCGGAATAGACAAAAAATTTAAAAACTGGCGGTTAGTATTTCCCCAGAAATACTCACATGGCAAGCACGATGCAACCAGTACATCAACACGCCACACTCCCAGCCACTTTCATCAGTGGAATTTGGAGTCCGCGTGTTTCTGGACATCCAACAAAAAGCCTTATGGGAAAAATTTTGTGAAGATGTGCACAAAATTTTCCTGACCGTGGTGTACAATGCACCTCACTCCATGTCACACGGTTGGCTGGACCTCAGTTTTGAAAACAAGGAGGCAGCAGATGAGGCGGCTGCGGTGCATGTAGTGGTTGAACTCCCTGAAGGGCAACGGGTTGTCAAACCAAATGCACCAGATGGACAAAATCAAACCAAATTTTCCTCACGTTTGACTTTTTGCCTACTACGGTAAAATGTGACATTTTGGAACAACACCTGAAAGATGGTCTCGCCATATACAGCGAAATACAATCTTTCAAAATGCAACGCTTCACACGATGCCACACCTGTGCACCAGCAAAGCCATCACAGTCCTGACCCCAACTGAGGAGATTGTGAAGGACCTAACCCAGATCCCGCACTCCACTTTTATTGATATCACAGGGCATACCACCCACCCATTCTGGGTGACCATGGACAGCGCGCCCCCCATTTGCACCCACTGTGACGCGTTCAGCCATAAGGCGCATGTATGCCCCACCAAGGAGGGCGTCACATTCCAAGAGCACCCCTCAGCAGCCATGGCCAGCAGAGAGGCGCACTACAAACCAACTGCAAGCACCAAAGAGGCTTTCCCGTGGGGAGCACAAGGCTGCTACCTACTGGTAAAGCCTATCTCCCCGCAAGAGTGGAAGAAGGCCAAGCAGGCCCACAGGGCCGCGGCCAAGGAAGCAGCCAAAGCCACCACTGCTATCCCACACTCACAATGCCAGGCGGACATTGAAACCTTTGCGGTGGAAGCAACTCAAGAATCCATCAACCAATCAGATTCGGAATCCTATGCTGAGTGGGCCACTCAATCTGAGGATCTGATGGGGGATTTGATCTCACCCAATCGTTGCACCCAAGCTCTGGTCAAAACTGACTTGGGACCCATCCCAACTGAAATTTTTTTTGACCCGCTCAACAGTGCACTGAACTCATCTGCACTGCAAAAAATTTGTCCGACGTCAGGAAAACAATAAGCAAAGGCTAAAGCCAATGCAACACTTTCCACAAAAATTAACAAAAATCCCAATAGCATTGCTGCTAACACCCATGCTGCTGTGAAGGCCCGTGGGGATCTAGAGGAGGCTGGTGGGCCCAGGTGCCCACCCCCTCACACCTAAGGTGCAATAGGGGAAACCTTCACTTTAGGGACATTGAATATCGCCGGACTCAAGGCCTCCCCATCCCAGACTAGGAAACTGAGTTTTTTACAACACAATTTACCCGTGGATTTCCTGGCCATCCAGGAGTCCCACTGTCCATGAGGTTCCGAGGAAGCTTGGAAAACAATGCTCCTCCCATCCCTATCCTTTTGGTTGAAGCACTGTGGGGTGCTAATTCAGAAAAATAATTTTTTCAAATTTTTATCGTCAGAAACATTCCTAAATGGCTGAGTGCTTATTGTCACTTTCTTGTGGGCTGACGTAGCACACGCAATCATCAACATCTATGCCCTGAACTGTGCAAGCAACCGTCAGGAATTTTTCTCATCGGTCAAATCCCTCCCGCTACCCCCAGACCTTTTTGTAGTCAGCAACATGAACTGTTGGCTAAACACACCAACGGACTGGTGGCCTTCCTCACCCCATGCCCCCCAGGGTCATGTAGAACTGTGCATTCTAAAGGCCACCCTCGGGTTAATGAATACACTGCCATGACATGCCCCGCTGCTCAAAAACATGATGCATCCCCACATCCACAACGGCCAATAAAGGTCCATGACCCACATCAACCTTATCCTTACGCCGGCGAAATTCCAACCCCACATCTCCCACTTCAAACCAACAAAAATGGAATTCTCCGACCATTGACTGGTCTTGTTAACCTACCACCTAATTGTCACAGCTGCTAAGGACCCACATTGGTGCAAAATCTGCCCCTCTGAGTTCGCGTCGCCAGGATTTTCCACATGGGTGGAAGCAGAAATTTTGGCAAAAGAGTTTGTTGCACCATTATGCGCAGACCCCATTTCCACATGGGCAACTTTCAAAGATGACACCATCTGCCACTCTTGCCATCTCTCCTCCAGACGCTCATGAGCCACATCGGCAGTCAATTTGTGCGCTCTGGCAGAGTTGGCACACCTGGAGTCTGATATCCCAGCTACAGGATACAGCTCTGCATGGGGCCAGAAGTGGGCGGAGGCAGCCGCCCACCTCAACACACTCGAAAGACAACACAAACATTGGGTTTGTGTTCAGTACAGGGCCAACCACATCACAAAAGGTGACAAGTGCACCGAACATTTCTTTATTAATTTTTTTGAACCATGTCAGAGTGTGGCCTGCACACAGGTGCGAAGATCAGATGATTCCATCGCAGATACGCCAGCTGAAGTGGCAATCGAAACACAAAAGTATTACTCTGAGTTGTACCAATCTGATCCAATTCAGCCAGCCAAAGTGGCAGAATTTCTCATCTGAGCCCACATCTGCACCATTTTCCGATACCCAGAAATAATGAATTTGATTACTCCAAACGAACTATGGACAGCCATTCGCGGTGCACCAATTAAAAAATGCCCAGGCCCAGATGGCATTCAATAGGAATTCTACAAAAAGTATTTCAATTATATATTCCCATTGCTGCTCGCCTCACTTAACCAAAGCCTGTTGGAAACGCGCCTCCTGCCATGAGGACATGAGGCCTTTACCATCACACTCTTCAACAAAAGGGATAAGCTAGACTTAGCCAACTGGCGCCCCATTTCTTTAACAAACACAGACACTAAAATTTTAAATAAAAATTATGGCTAACCGTTTAGGGACTGTAGCATCTGCCACCATCTCCCCAGAACAATTCGGTTTCATACCAAGAAGGTCGATTTGGGATAACGTGCACTCTGTGGCTAATGTATGTCAGTCCACAGCCTCTGGGGCACTTGTATTCTTGGACCAACAGAGGGCCTATGATAGAGTAAACTGGGAATACCTCAGGGCCTGCCTCCATCAATTCTGCTTACCCCCTCGCTTCATCAACTGGGTGATGCTGCTCACGGAATCTGCAACAATGGCAGTATGTGGCCCTGGCTTCCTAACGGAAGTAGTCCGCCCTCAAAGGGGCTTGTGAAAAGGGGACCCCCTCAGCCTACTCTTATACAACTTCAGCCATGACCCACTACTGCGAGATGTGAAAGCCCAACTCAATGGGGTCCATGTGCCAGGCCAAGCCCCAGTCAAGATAATGGCGTTCGCAGATGATTGTGTGGTTGGGGTGTCTAATAATCAAGATGCACGCGCGCTTGAAGCTCTCATTCAGGAGTATTCCCCGGTAAGTAACGCGGCACTGAATGCTTCCAAAACCGAAATTATCCTCCTTGGTCAGTCTCAGAACTGCTGGGCCCCAGCAATTAGTTCCCAACCTGGCCCATCTGCTCGCCCACGTCCTCGCCCTACCAGCTCAACACACACCGCCCCACTGATGCTCCCCTTTGCGCCATGCCCTACCATAGGACTGGTACGCCATCTGGGTGTGTGGATGGAGGCAGGAGGATACGCATCAGCAGTAATGGAGTGCCATATTCTGGACAACGTGACAAAGCGAATCGCCTCTCTCAGAGCCCACCCTACTTCCCTTACTGGCGGGGTTGTTTTAGCCAACTCTATGCTCCTCTCCAAAGTCTGGTTCAGAGCCCATGCCATCCCCTTCTCCCCAAGCTTCTTCAAATCCTTGTATGCCTTGCTGCAAGGATGGCTTTGGTCAGGCCGCCCTCCACCAGTACGTCTAGAGGTCATGTTTGGCCCTCATCATCATGGTGGCATGGGCCTGCTCGACTTCAAAGCCCACTCTGCCAAGATCCTGGGCACCTGGATTGCGGCTGTCACCGCCCCTACACTCCCCTCCCAACACTGGTCCCGTGCATCCCGCTTCAACTTCTACCACGCCTTGGGCCTTAACAATCCATCGAACCCTCACTCCTTGATGAAATACCTGGCTTCACACCCATCAGCCACAGGTCCTCACGGGACTAAAACCCACTACAAACTAATCCTACTCTCCATGCGGAGCGCTAAGTGGAGAATTCGTATTAGCGGACATACAACCCAAAGAGGCCGCCCCTCTCCTCAGTTTACACAAGAGGTACAGGGGCTACCCATCCATGATGGCGTGATCCCCATTTGGCCCCATGTCCTATCCAGAGTGGACTACCTGGACATGATGGACATCCCTTACTCCATTAAAACCCAAAAAACTATCTGGAAATACGCACACCATCCTCTGTTGCAGCCTCAAGTCTGCTCCCATGTGTGGCGCTGCCTGAGGCGGGTGTATCATACAGCTGAGCGCTCTAACGCTTTACACTCATCCTGTGTCGCATGTGGCCAGTATGGAATGCTGTTCCACCGCCTGGAGAAGTGCCCTACCTCTAAAGTGATATGGCGCGAAGTTCAACGTCTGCTTGGCCAGGATCAAACACATCCCTTCAGTCTGTCAAGAGATATGTTTGCTCTATCAATGGCCTCCTCCCTTCCACCCTCTCCGTGATTTGGTGGTTGCAATCGCCATGTGGACCATCCACACAATAGTCTTAGATGCCATCGCAGGCTCCACCCCCACCCTCCCAGAAGCTGTCCACAGATTCCAGTCTCATTTGGTGGACCACATTCAAGCGTGGATATTTGGATACCTCCCACCGCGTCGCCAACAGCTGGTCTCCTCCTGGTTCCCTGTCTGGTTCATCAAATCAGACCCCTTCCTCCACACGTGTTCAATTGTGGCTACGGCCCCTCCACACGTTCCCTCCCCCTCCTCATAAGTGGCGTTCCCGCTGGCAACAAGAGATAGCATCGATTCTCTGGGGTGCCTTCCCTGGTATTAAGTTTTGTCTCTTCTGAGTCATACTCGGAAGTGTCCATCCCATGGTTGGCCTTCCCCGCAATAAAATTTAGAAAAATTTAACAAGATGTCTCAATGGAAAGCCAAATGTATGACTATACAGTTTAACCAAAACGAAACCTTGTTAGAATTTGCCAAGCAGTTTTTGGTAGGAGCTCACGTTCTACTTGGGGCTAATATTTTAACCACCGAAAATATAGGTATAGTGATGACAGCGGTGGTTAAACCATATCGGGAACTATATAATGCTATGTCCCATGTGTTGGATGGAGATACCAGCCATAGTCAAATTGTGAACGCCTTACATCAACTCTCTGTCATGAACGGCGCCCCCAATGTAGCCTGAAAACCTTCCGTTGCCCCCACTCCATCCTTTTCTGAATATTGAGCACAGCGACTGGGTTATCAGCCGCTGGAACATAATTGTCACTCATATGATTCAGTAGACCCTTTCCATCCCATGTACGCTTCACCAGTTTGACAGCGACCATGGAACCTTACTGGCAATTTTTGACCTGGTCCTTCCAGCCCAAATTATATACGCGCACCTTTTATGAACACTTGCTTCCAGTGCGGACAAAGAGGGCATTATGCAGCCAAATGCCCTAGCAAACCATAAGTGTACACAATGCCAACTATGATAACTGAGCAGG
>JAKSZP010017910.1:0-27118 GCA_022478985.1 Massospora cicadina | reverse complement strand
AAGTTAGGAATTAATTGGTCTGGTCCCTATCGAGTTATATTTCAGAAAAGTTTAGAGTATCTGATTGTTCATGTTGATACCAATATCGTGGTAAATTGTATTCATCCTAGGTTTTTAAGAAGTCACCCTCCATTGCAATCAAATCTTGAGGGGGGAAGTGTCCAGATTTTACCAAATTCTCTTATCTCCAAAAATTCCACCCCATTGATTCCCCTGGCATCATTGGAAGGAGAGAGAAATATATCTCAATCTATCAAGGTTAACGATCAATCTCATCCTGATCAATTGATTGAAGATTTGATTGCACAGAGATTAATTCTCTCTGATAGATTACAAGCCATTAGGAAGCCTATAAATATCCCCTCTTTTTGATAATAAAAAGTAGGTCAAATTATAACCTGTATTTTTGTTTAAATTTCTTACTTTTTTTGGAGAATCCACTCAGTGTAACTTTGAGAGAAAAGCTGCCCATTGGAAGTGTAATTCAAAACTTCCAGAGATAATATCCCAGGATCTATAATAATTAAACTCCTAATACATTTCCACCAAATTTGTGCAGTTTCACCTTGTTCACGATCTTAAAATACTAAAATTATCATTAATTTTATGGCATGATTTCTAACCATATTATACACTGGCTCCCCTATTGAATGACATTTATTTTAAATGGTCAAGAAGATAAAAGTGACAAAAGATCATCAGAACACTATAAATTATGACCATAAGCTAGATAGCACATGGGCTATCTTTTCTTACCCATTTCTACTAGTAACATTTAGAATTTTATGTTTGGGACCCTTAATTAGTGTTATATGATGACTTCTACATATATGCTCAATTATCACAGTTCATATATCTTTTAGTATCAATCTGTGAAGGGAAATATGTGCTTTCTTATGATATTTGTTACTATAGTAAGCATAAAATAGAGCCTAGCCATCCAATAAAATAAAAATTTAGTCTCCTAAATGAATTGACTGCTATACATTTACTTTTATACAGTGTATGGGGCCAAACTAGAATTTTCACTTTGATGGTAGAGGCCATCAAGTGTGTGCCCTATATGCACAAAACAATTACTATCCTTCCTAAATATAGATGGTCAGCAACTTTTTTCAGGTTCACTCTCCTAAGGGCTACCTGAATAAAGTTGTTAGACCTGAGGGACCTTTAATACATGTAATCCACCACCTCATTGCTTCTATAAATAACAAATGGTACTACTAATGACTATATAAAAATCACATATAAATAAAGGTATAGGAATGCATAGCTACTATCTCATATGTTTAAAATGTTTTTAAAATTTAATTGATTAGAGTTCTTTGTGCAAGTAAAACCTCTCTAGCTCAATAAAATGTCAAAGTTAGGCTGGAAATTTGAAAACTAAGCTAATTGTTTTAAATCCCTAAAAGTGATAGTGAAGATGATTGTTGGAAAATTTGCAGGATCATTTGAGATACAGCGTAAGGGTTTTTGCTCAGGGTCAGCCCAATGAGCAATTGGAAAAATGATATGAAGATCATTGGTCCATCAGAACACACATAAAACAATAAACATAACAAAAGGGAGCATTTCCCCTGAAAACACTTCTTTTATTGTAATATAATAATCTGAGCAGATCCTCCTAGTTTACTTACACTTCTCTCTAACTATTTTAAATCTTCCTCCTCTTAATCGCCTATCTATCATATATAGCAGCTCCAAACAATACTACTCTCATAGCTTGATCTATTCTTTTCCACCAATTATCCTCAGTTTTGGCTTGTTATTCTTTAGCTCTCTATAACCCTAATTGAAGGCGATCTAATTCATATTTTTCAAATGTCAACACCACCTTATTGCTTTATTACCTTAAATAGAGACAATACATTAATAGCTCATTATATCCCAATATTGCCTCATCTTGAGGCACTCAAATAATCATAACTAATGACATGTTTGGCGGATTCTTTCTGATCCACCCTAGCAATTTCCAGCTTATTATCCAGTTATATTGGCATTGCGACTGTTGCGAATTTGATATGACTAGATGATAAGCCTGAGGTCATTATGGCGAAATGAATGGAATCCGTTGAGATTAGATATGGTAACGGTAATTTTAATTTGCCTTGAATTGAGGCGATATTGGGTTATTGGGAAATCGCCTTGAATTAGGCAATTGTTAAATTAACTAATGAAGAATTGATGAAGCCAATAAGATATGGCAAATTCAATTACTAAGCCATACAAGTCATAGCATCTGAAGTCGCTACAAAATAGGTGAGACAATATGATCAAGAAGGGTTGTTGTTAAGAAGGATAGAGTAAAGCGGAATAAGATGAATCCATGGTATCAAATACTTTTAATAAAAGAGGTTGTGGGAGCAAGTGCTCCATATTTATCTAAAGTTATTCTGTTGTTTTGAGGGCAGTGATCATCATATCGTTGGTCCCTATTGCTCAGTGGGTTAACCCTGTGCAAAAATCCGCCAGCATATTTATTGAATACTGCCAAAATTATAACAGTGGTGCTCACTACAGGGGGCCAATTGGACAATCACAAAGCCAACAACCTTCCTCAGTCGCTGGCCAGGTTCAATCAGGCTTACTCTGGCAAGGATTCACTTCAAGATGCCACAACCATTGAATATGCAGAACTCAAGCTTGCCTTAGATGCTGTGCTCCAGTGTAAAAAGGGTTTCTACAGGAGGTTCATACTGATAAGCTGCCTCCATTTGATTACAATGGAAGCATCCATGGATTTTTTAAGCGATTTAAGTTTGCTGTGGAAGGAGCTTCAGATTGGAATAAAGCCAAATTATTAATATCCACTTTAGATGTCAACAGCGCTGACCAAGTTGTTTGCTATCTTCCTACCAGTTCCTCTACCTATCAAAAGGTGAAAGATATTGTGTTGTGGTTATTTGGAGGGACTATGAAAATGGCACAGCGGAATCTAGAATTCTTAACAAATGGGTTTCATCATAATGAGTCTCTCAACGCATTTGCTGATCACTTTATGATGGAAACTCATGTGTTAATTGGGGAAGGAACTTTAACTGAATCAGATGTATGCATAGCGTTGACTTCCGCTGTGAAACCATACCGTAAGCTTTTCAATACCATGGCTCCATATTTAGAAGTTGGTATCCCTTTGCTTAAACTCGTTCAAATCTTGTGCCAGTTATCTGCTAAATTCCCTCTGCCCAACATAGAGAGGAACCATATCCTCTCCGCTGCTGGACTTTCTTATTTGAGGAAGTCATCTCTTCCAGTTCAGCGTCCATTTGGTAACCACCAGCCTTATTATCTGCACATGCCTCATCTCAAACGGAGTTGCCATCAGCAGTTCAACTATAGGAAGGGTCTATCTAAACTGCTTGACCCTCCTAACTTTTGGGATAGGCCACTTCACAACAATTATGGATGAAGATCTTAAAGTATCAATTGTTTCTTGTGTGGTCGTTCTGGGCACCTGGCCAGAAGTTGTCTTCATCATCAGTATTATTCCCTCCCGCAGGGACAGTAAAATCAGGGAAAAATCAGAGCGGAGTAGAGATGGGACTCTCTACTTCCGCTAATTTAACTCAAAACGTCCCACCTGAACCTATCCCTGTACACTCAGTGGAAGCTCCCTTGGCTGATGTGTCAGTCTTATATCAGCAGCCGGTTGGAGGGGTGAATATTTTGACACAAGTGCAGTCCGCGGCTATGATGGAAGAAGGGTCCCAGTTGCAGGTTGAGCCATATGCTTGCCAGATGTTTGACCAAGTTTCACCTGAATTGTTGGACCCCTCCTCTGATGCCCCTTTCTTGCAAGCGGTAAGCGTCGCTTGTCCAGTCAACACTATTATCACACAATACCCCAGTATTGGCGAGGGTATTGTGGGTTTTCTTGAAAGCAGAGATGCCATAAATGTCTATGACACCAACAGTCAAGATGCATCTTACTCCGAATGTACTTACTGTGACCTGGTTGTAGCTAAAACCTGCGTCCGTGCCATCATAGATACAGGTGCTCCTGTCAATATAGTCTCAACCAGTTGGTGGCCAAATTATCATTAAAACCGGATCTGGACCATTGGGTGGTATACAGAACTTCTGGAGTGGAAAACATGGTCTCTGAGGGAGCATACAGTGCGCTTCCATCGTGATTTAGTCTATTGTTGTGGTAGCCCCAGCTAAAGTGTTACCAAATAGCCATTATGATCTGCTGATTGGAACCTCCTTCTTGCGACACTATGGGGCTGTTATCGATATAACAGACCAGACTTTTGAAATCTTGGGTCAGAGAATCCCAATTCACTTCACCTCTAGCGAAGGGCCAAATGATCCAATGCATATGGGGAATATTAATCTAGCTTATAGTGACGGAGTAATCCCATTGCGTTTTATCAGTTAAAGGGCAAAAGCTGAGCCCTTCCACAACAGATTTATGAATATCAAGGGCTGCCGCTCCGAGCTTCTGGACCTATATCTATACATCTGAGCATCAAGTTATAGTAAACATTGACTTGGTTATAGAAGTTCCAGATAGACTCTATGGGGAAGTTATCGGGCCATATCAGCAGTCATGGTTTGAGCCTCACGTGGCCCCAGGTATTATATTACCTGGGCAGGAAGAGGTCAAAGTTTTGCTTGCAAATTTAAAAACAGTACCACTGCAAATCTGCCGCCACCAAATAGTGGCATATTTACACTTAATCCCCATTGAGGAGGTTAGTTTGGTTCATGACTTTGGGTCACTGGAGGAATTTGGTCTGCCTTTCAAACTGTAGCTCAATGTAATGGCAGTAGTATCACGCGACAAATTAATGGAGTTGTCAGAACCTTAGAAGGATAGGGCAATCGCTTTATTTCAAAAATATAAAGAGATTTTTGCTGTTGATGACCACGATTTATGATGCGTGCAGGGGGTGGTTCATAGGTTGGACACTGAAGATCACCCTCCCATCAGATCAAGGACGATCCACTGATCAAGAGTGGTGGAAGGAGTAGTAAATGATGAAATTGACAAGCTATAAGCTCAAGGGTTTGCTTGAACCATTAATGAGTCCATGGGCCTCATCTATTCTGATTGTTAAAAAGAAGGACAGCATCAACCGCGTAGTAATAGACTACCAAAAGCTCAACAGCATCACCAAAAAAGACTCATATCCCTTACCACAAATTGATGAAGCTTTAGATCGGCTAGGGTGAGCTCGTTTCTTCTCAGCTATGGACCTGATCTTGGGCTATTGGCAAATCAAGTTGCCATTGTTGGAGCAGAAAAAGTGCGCTGTAATCACTTCCAGATGCTTTTTTCAACCGACTTGGATGCTGCAAGGGCTGTGTAACGCCCCAGCTACATTTCAACGAGCAATGGATACTATTCTGGGGGACTTAAAACTGTCATGTGTCTTTGTATACCTTGATGACATTATTGTTTTCTCCCAAACCTTCTCAGAACACCTCAATCATTTAGAGGCTCTATTCCGCCAGCTCGCTGAGTCCAATATAAAGATCAAACCTCAGAAATGCTACTTCTTTAAGGACCAGCTGGAGTACCTGGGGTTTGTAGTTGAAGCCACAGGGTTGCGAACTCAACCAGCCAAGGTGTAAGCTATCCATAACATGACTCCGCCCAACAGCAAGTGGCATATACAGGTATTTTTGGGAATGGTTGGCTATTACTGGTGCTTCATCCCTAACTTCAGCTGTATTGGGGGCCCACTATTCGAGTTGTTAAAAAAGGACACCACGTTTGAATGGACTGAGCGTCAGCAATGCGCTTTTAATACTCATTGAGTGGCGTTAACCAGTGCACCGGTGTTACACTATCCCAATTTCAAAAAAGAGTTCATTGTTCAGACGTATGCATCCCTTTGTGCTGTAAGAGCAGTCCTATCCCAAAAAGATGAGGAAGGGGAAGAGCATCCTGTAGCATATTGCAGTCATAGCTTAAACAGTCATGAACGCAATTATACTGTGACTGAGCGCGAATGTTTAGTGGTGATCTACGCCTATAAACAATTTTGGGTGTACTTGCATGGAGTAAAATTCAAAGTGGTAACGGATCATGCCTTGCTATGCTGGTTACAAAATCTTAAAGAACCAGAAGGGTGTCTATCCAGATTGGCTCTAAAAAGCAGGCATACGATTTTGAAATTTTGCATTGACCTGGAGCAAAAACACCAGAAACCATTTGTTTATTGATATCACCCACGATTACAGTAATGGCAGATCTGCGCAATACTATATCTGATAAGATGCTTAGTGGCAAATACAATGATGAACCGCCCCCAGTCATAAAGGTATTTGACGAAATAAGGGCCAATACATTTCAGAAAAGTGGAAAATTGTATAAGTGAATAGGGGACACTACTGTGAATATTCCAAGACCTTATGCCCGCCAAAATATTATCATGAGTGCACACCAAGCAGTTGGACATAGTGGAGTATGTAAGGCCTTGGAATTATTGCGACCTCAGTATTACTGGGAAAGCATGAACTTCGATGTACTTGATACTATCTCCTCCTGTCACCAGTGCCAAGTGGAAAAGCCATTCCACCATAAGAATTCATACCGGTTAGTGAAGCCACACTTCGCCTGACACACCGTTTCAATTGATGTTGTGGGTCCCTTACCAACAGGGGCAAACTGGTCAAAATACATCTTGGTAGCAATTGACCACTTGACCAGGTGGGTTGAGGTGCGGCCAATACATGATTTAGGGGTGCTAACGTTGGCCAAGTTTGTCATGGAATTTATAATTCAGTGACATGGTTGTCCCCAGTTCATCCTTACTGACAACAGAACTAACTTCACTTCCCACATTCTTCCAAAGATTAATGAGCTAATGGCCTTCTGAGGTGTTTTGACAACCCCATACCATCACAAATCTAATGGAATGGTGGAGCGGGTCATTGGGACTTTAGTGAACATACTCCATAAATTAGTAGCAGAATGACCCTCAGACTGGAGCTCCCTTTTGTCCACCGCTGTCTTTGCTTATAATATTAGTTATAATTCTGCCACAGGTAAAAGCTAATTCCAATTGCTTTACGGATGGCTCCCCACTCTGCCCGCCCTCTTATATACTAGTGTAGAGGACACTGGCGGTATGGATCCGCAATGCTAACTTACTGTCCTAATGAATACGCTGATTAAATTACAAACTGAAGCGTACTTGTTCAGCCTAGCCAAGAGGATCAAAAACCAGCCTGCCAATCAGGTATGACGGAGTGACTTAGCACAGTCCACAGATTGAGACATGGTCCTATTTCATGATTAACATGTGTTTGGCTGGAAACATAAGCTGGCCAGTATATGGATCAGGCTTTTAAAGTCATTGAGAAGACCAGTATAGATGCATATACTATCAAGGACCCTACTATTGGTCAGATTATTAACCAAGTTCGTGTGAAGTTCCTCTAGCTGTACAAACAATAGAATCCTTATTGTCCAATCAAAGAGGGGGTAATGTTGTGAATTTGATATGGCTAGACGATAAGCCCAAGGTCATTATGGTAAAATGAATGGAATCCGTCGAGATGATAAAGTAATGGTAATTTTAGTGCCTTAAATTGAGGCGATATTGGGTTATTGGGAAATCACCTAAAACTAGGCGATTGTAAAATAACAAATGAAGAATTGATGGAGCCAATAAGATATGGCAAATTCAATTACTAAGCCATTTGAGTTGTAGCATCCAAAGTTGCTACAATATAAGCGAGACGAGATTATCAAGAAGGGTTTTTGTTAATAAGGATAGAGTAAAGCGGAATAAGATGAATCCATGGTATTAAAGTACATCTATTAAAAGAGGTTGTGGGATCAAGTGCTCCGTATTTATTTAAAGTTATTCTGTTGTTTTTAGGGCAGTGATCATCATATGGTTGGTCCATATTGCTCAGTGGGTTAACCCTGTGAAAAAATCCGCTGGCGTATTTATTGAATACTGCTGAAATTATAACAGTGACAATGATATTACTAGGGTATATCTAAGATTTGGTGTGCAAAAAGCATAAGCTGAATTCAGTTACTGAGCTGTTAAAATCTTTATGAATTCAGCTGTCTGAATGTAACAATGGATAATGGAAACATAAAAATAGAAATTGAGATACTTTTCATTAATAAGGTTTTATTCAGAAGACATTCAATAAGGGAGCTATTTGGTAAAGCTGGTACTTAATTGTTACTGGGATGGGGCCTAATCAAACTTTGGAGCTAATATTATTATGTATTGAGGAGTGGTAGCATAGTGGAGTGGTTCCTGCTCCATTCTTGGTAGGGTTTTGATTGACATGAGTTTGAAACCAGAACAGGCTAAAAAATCAGTGTGGTATATTTGTCCAAAGATTGACACACCTCATTTACAAATATTATTGTACATAAGCCTAAATGTTGGTTTTAAAACGAATCAATATAGCCTGATTAATTTTATTACTAGCCGAAACACATAACTTGAATGATAATGCCATTATAGGTAGTGCAATATAGGGTATAAATCTTAATAATTTTTTTAAAAAATTCTAACAAATTACAAACGCACAAACATTTTGATGATTGAAATTTTGCATAGAAATAAAATTAGATAATCCCATCCTCATATTTTAGATATGCGGTTATTATATAGGATTTGTTTGCTTAGTATTGTTTTAATTATATCATGTAACCAACCTTCTTAACTTTGGCTATAGCCCATCTCTGGTTAATGGTATGACTTAAGTCAGGGACGTTGGGGCGATTTTATAGCTTTACTTGCCTTGGCTTTATTTGCTCTTTTTAATCTATCATTTACGCCATCAGTCGTGACATTAACTTTAGTATACAAGGCACCATTCCCCTCCAGGGGCGTTGACTTGTGAATTTTATAAACATGGGGCAACTTCATGGCAGCTATGGTTTGAAGTTGATTTAGTCCGTGCCACATGAGAAAAACATTTGTGGAACGCATCAATATTTTTTTGAGCGTGGGAACAAATTGAGGGCAGAGACCAAATTTTCTTTGCTGCTTAGAAGCCTTTCCATGCAGTGAAATACTCAAGTTATCTTTTACTCAGCGAGAAGCAACAATCTCCTCCACTTACCATTATAGTATTACCTCTGTTAAGTATGCCCTTGGGGGTCTCAAGGTGGGTATTCAAACAGGTTCAGCTTTCTTTTAAGAAAAATAGTAAAGATTTAAAAAAGGATGGGAAGTCATGACTGGTAGGAGGCGTATCACACCTTTTTAATAATTCAGAAGAGCCTACACGCTTGAGTCCCATCTTCTTGTATGGCTGCTTCATTTGATTTTTTAGCGTCTAACATCACAAGACCCTAGCTTAAATCCTTGCCTAATTTTCTTTTACCATAATTATTCTCCATATAAGCTTTTTCAGAGGCATCCCAATTGGTTTTACTACCTGGTATGTTTTATATGAAATCTAGATTGTCCACCACAGCTTCCACCTTGGACCTACAACTAAGTTCTATAATATAGGAAGAATTAAAGCCATAGTTAGCAAAGAAGGGTGAACCTCAATCAGAGAATACTGGACGTTTTGATAGAGGGATTTTAGTCCAAGGTAAATGTGAAGACCAAAACAATTGATAAGCAGAGATGTAACATCTCATAAAATAATTCCAGAATTGTTCACTAATTCTTTCTATCCATCTAGTTGAGGGTGGAATGCAGTAGATTTTCATGGGGAATACTAAGATCTTTGCAAAGCTCCTCCAAGCTTAAAGAATAGATGGGGCGTACAGTAGCCGTAAATTTCTTTAGGAACACCATGTGCAGGAAGATGTGAGAGACAAACTTTTGCCATCTGGGAAGCATATACCATTGTATGCTAAGCAAAGAAGAATGAAGATTTGTTTAACTGATCCACAACAACCATTATGGCATTATAACCATCAGAGATGGATAGCACCGAAATTAGATCAATAAAAAGGAAATTCTAAGGCCCTTCTGCAGTCTGGAACAGAACTAACAATCCATTTAGGGTTGAAGACATGTCTTCATCCAAAAGCATACCAAGAACTCGTATTTTATTGCACCACCTGCGTTGAGATTACCTTCCAGCTATACATGAGTTGGATGAGCTCAAGAGTTTTAGCCTTGCTATGGTGCCCCATGGTAATACCATTATAGTGGTTTGATTAGCTCCAGACGAAATGTTCCAGTAGGAACATATAAGGATACCAGAAACAATAATATACCATCTTATATATGGTTTACTTTTTAATACCTCTTGGTTAAGTTAAAGTTTGTCAGTATATAGGTGTATCTGAGTGAGTGTTGGAGTAAAATGAATCATTTAACATAATGTACATATTCAAAATCACTAAAGAAAGAGAACTGGAGTTTAGGTTGATATGGGATACTTAGATATAACTTGGCCTGTTGAAATCATAAGTCTGTTTTTATGGATATCCACTTCCTTATGGTTGGGACTAAAGATGGGTTGCAACTTATTGTATCTAATGATTCATTTGTCTTGACTTTTATGAACTCATAGGAGAACACATGTTGAGTAAGGGTCTCTAGCCAGAAACTTTTGACGCGGGGTAATAACATGAGGTAAGTGATAGTAATCCCTGATGGCCAATATTAGACAAGAATGGCTAGGAGAAACTAAATATAGTTGGTGATGCCAAAAAAAAATCTTTTACCACTGCTAGGTGCTACTTGTCATACCCAGCATAGTTTATCTCGGGAAGGGTCACCTTGCGTGAGAAAAACGCTAAAGGATTCTTAACTCCATCTGCAATCACTTGTAGCAAAACAGCGGCAATAGAAAATTGGGAGTGTCTTTCAACTAAATATCTTTAGGTTAGGTCAACGTGGTAAATTATTGTCATGGAAAGCAAGATCACGTCTAACTTAGAAAGCGCTTTCTAGCTCCAGAGTCCACTGCATCACTTTGGCCCCACTTGTCTTGTACAAAGGCGCAGCAAACTCTGACAGCTTTGTGGTAAATTCTTGGAGAAGGTTCATGTTTCAAAAAATACAATATATAATGAGGTCGGTGTTTAGCATTTTTATATGTCATTCTCCTGTATGGGGGATCAAGTATCCTTTGTCAAACATAACTTGCCCAAAAATACCATTATGGTCTCAAAGAATTCATATTTTTCTCACTCTAAATTCATGTTTGCCGCTGTGTAGTGTTCCAAAATTTGTCTCAAGTGAATATTGTAGGACTATGGTCTGGGGATAAATCAAGTAACTCCTCCATATAGGTAACATAATATACTCCCTAAAAAATTTCCCATTGCCGCTCAAATAAAATTTTGGGAGATAGCAGGCACATTATTGAGTTTAAAAATCATGACTTATATTTGTTGAAACTCTTTCTAGTGCAGACTAATAAGCCATTCATTCCCCCCCTCGGGTTGGGACCATCTAGTACTAAAAAAAGCCATTCATTCCCCTTCTAAATTTGGATTTAATTGAAGGCATTTAAGCATTCAAGATTAGTGAAGACTTTGGCTTTCTCAAAATATCTGGCGCTTTGAGATCCATGGGGATCTGATGCAAGTCAGTTATGTTAATACGTTTAAGCTGTCATATTATACACAAGCTCTAGGGTATAAGCTGCTTTCAAAAATATGATTGGTGAACACACTGTTAAAGGACTCATAAAAATAATCCCATGGCCAATTGTTCCTTGACTAAACATCTAGCGCTTTCTATTCTTCAGTTTAAAGAATATTGAAAGATCTGCAAAACAAGTCCACTGTCAGTTTTAAAACATAAAAAACTAATAGTGGTCAGGTGATGCATTTTTGTAATCTTATTAGTAGATGACTCTAGCCCTCCAAGCAAGGAGGTAATAGAGAGTCCTGAGTGGGTTTGAGAAAAGGCACAAGTATTAGTTTCTGCACATGAGCCATTGTTTCAAGGTATTTTAGGCATTTTGATCTGTCATGTGGATATCTTTTCCTTGTCTCCTTTAAAAGAAGGTATCACATTAGTGGCCTTAAATTTTTACATTAAACCTGAGCCACCTCTCTACTCCCGAGATAATTTTGGTGCAGCAGGTTTTTTACCATTAGGAGCTGTCAGATAGTTAACACTTTCTAACTTGAAAATAGACAAGAACTTGAACTTCAATAATGGAATATCCTGTGAATATCTATTTTGACCACACCGGCAAACAAGTATGCAGTCCAGTTAATCATCTAAATTTTGATTAATTAGTTCTTGGAGGCACCTGTGTCCACCAGAATCAAAGTTTTTATATAACTTGAGGGTAAGAGTTAGTAGGGAAAAGAACAAAAAACCCATAATAATCATTATTTTATGCAGATAAAATTATAGCATTGACAGAAATAAGCGCCTCCTATGGTCTATAATTTCTAGAACAATTATTTTAGCATATAGGAAGCTGAAAAATTTGTCACTCTTATCTATTAGAAGCATATCCCAGGTCATTTTTACCAATGGTTGCTAGTCAACCTGACTGACAAACCAAAAGTTATAGGTCCTAACCAACCCACCGCTTATGTCTGCCTGTTACTGATGGGGGCTGTTGCTGACATCTGAAGCTTTGGGGACTTAAGGGACTTCGGCTTGGAGTCACCACCCTCAGTTAATTTGGTTGATGCTAACATAGGAAAGGACCTCTCTGATGAACTGCAACTTAAAGTTCAGGAGCTCCTGGAGGAATACTCGGATTTATTCTCCACTTTGACCTATGACTTTGGAAGGATGAACGGAGTCCTCCACCATGTAGAAACTGGGGACGCCCCCCTTTTCAGTCCTAGCCTTACCGCAAGAGCAAGGTTGAAGAGTCCCAGGTCACGGTAGAATTCAAACAGCTGCTCAATGTGGGGCTCTTGGTCCCTTCGCGTATTCCTGGTCTTCCCCTCTTTTGCTGGTCTGAAAGAAGGATGGCAAGCACCTGGTGGTGATGGATTATCAACAACTCAACTCCATCACCAAGAAGGACAGCTATCCTTTGCCCCAGATTGACGATTCTCTCCATCTGCTTGCAGGTTCCCAGTACTTCTTGGCCATGGACATCGCCAGCGGGTATTGGCAGGTTGAGCTTGCTCCCAAAGACTGAGCCAAGTGTTCTCTAATCACCCACAAAGGGCTGTTTGAGCCCACCTGGATGCCCCAAGGCCTCTGCAACGCCCTGGCCACATACCAGCGTGCCATGGATGGGATCCTTGGGGACCTGAAGCTCTCCTGTGTCCTGGTCTACCTGGATGACATCACCATTTTTTCGCAAACTTTTAATGGACATGTCAAACATCTTAAGGAAGACTTTGAGCATCACCAAAAGGCCTCCATCAAGCTCAAGCTCTTGAAGTGCTCCTTTATCCAGCCTGAGCTAGAGTTTCTAGGCCATAAGGTCTCCGAGCATGGCATTCAACCTGTCCCCAACAAGGTTGACGCTATAGAAAAGATGTCATGCCCCCAAAGCCTATGAGATATAGAAGTCTTTTTAAGTATGGTGGGCTATTACTGTCAGTTCATCCCACAGTTTGCTGACCTTGCCGAGCCATTGTTCTACCTTCTACAAAAAAATGTACCATTAAAATGGCGACCTGAGCAGGAACAGGCCTTCAACACTTTACGTATGGCCTTATGTACTAAACCTGTTCTAGTTCATCACTGTTTTGACAAGCCTTTCTCGCTGTTCACGGATGCTAGTGACGTCGCTGTCAGAACTACCCTGGCTCAGCACAATGAGAACCACGTTGATGATCCCATAGCTTATTTTAGAAAGACCCTAAGCAAGGCTGAGCAGAACTACAGCATCACCAAGAGGGAATGTCTAGCAGTTCTCTTAGCCATCAAGCATTTCTGGCCCTACCTCTATGGTACCCATTTTACTATTATTACCGACCATTCTTCCCTTTGATGGCTGCAACAAATGAAAGACCTGGATGAACGGTTGGCCAGGTGGGCCCTATGACTACAAAGCTATGACTTCACCATCATCCACCATGCTGGCGCTATTCACCAAAATGCTGAAGGACTCTCCAGGATGCTGGTATTAGCAGTCCTGACCCTGGAAGAGGATTGGCTCTATGACTTGATAGGACAGCCCAAACAATAAGAACTGGAATCCCCCAGGTCCAAGCCAAACTCCACCGGATGACTCAAGACACCCAGATCAAGGATGGGTTACTCTAAAAAGAAAGTCTACAAGAAGTGGCTGCCCTACATCTGACCCTCCTCTCATACTGACATCATCCTGAAAGGCCACACTACTGTAGGGCATGGTGCGGTCAAGAAGACCCATGAGTGGCTGAAGTCACGCTGCTACTGGGACTGAATGGTTGAAACCATCCAAGAGGTTCTGGAAGCCTGTATGACCTGCCGATCC
Organism: Massospora cicadina; assembly: GCA_022478985.1. Classification (NCBI taxonomy): domain Eukaryota; kingdom Fungi; phylum Entomophthoromycota; class Entomophthoromycetes; order Entomophthorales; family Entomophthoraceae; genus Massospora; species Massospora cicadina. Next base: position 12,823 of record JAKSZP010017910.1, on the reverse strand, counting down.
CAAGACTGGGCCAACCCTCAATATCAGCACTCCGTTGTTGCACCAACCAAGCCTTTCAATGTCATTAGTATCGATGTGGTGGGTCCCCTCCCCACTGGTCTACATGGTCACAAGTATATTATTCTTGCCATAGACCATCTAACTAAGTAGGTCGAGGTGATCTCAGTCCCTGCAGCCACAGCTAAGGCTGCCGCCATATTCCTTGTTCGCTCCATTTTCACCCAGCATGGGTGCCCCCAGACCTTGCTCTTGGACAATGGTTTGAACTTCACCTCCCAGGTAGTACAGAATTTAACTTTGCTATTTGGAACCACCCAGAGTTTTGCTGCTCCCTACCACCCTTCTACTAATGGGGTGGTAGAATGGGCTAATGGAACTCTTGTCTCCATCCTGCGGAAGTTGGCTGCCTCAGATCCTGCCCGCTGGAACCATTATTTGCCCAGCGCCTTGCTTGCTTACCAAGTAAGCTATCACCGTGTTATCAAAATGTCCCCATTCGAAGCCCTGTATGGGCGGGCCCCTCAGCTACCCAGTAGCGTCCAGCCCCTGCTCAAAGCCTCCACTCCTGAGAACACCAATTTAAATATGAGGGCTCTAGCTGATGAAATTGTCTGGCTATAAGCCCAAGCCACTCAAGGCATTGTTACCACCACTGGAAGAGAGACATCCTGATTAAATCTTGGATGACCCTCCTTACCAGAATTTCAACTAGGTGACCTCATTCTCTTTTATCATCATTGACCTGGAGGCTGACAGAACAAGCTCAACGTACTATGGTCTGGACCCTACAAAGTTATACACAAGGTGAAGTCTGAGTACTCCATTGCTGACATCAATCAGGGGAATGTTGTAAACCGAGTGCATGGTTGGTTCCTCCATCTGTACACCCCCCTCCGACAGGATCTTGAAGGGGGCCTTGTTGAGATTTGAGATAAAAATCATATCAAATTTTCATCTTCCAAATCCAGCTGTGCTGAATCAGTCATCAAACCTAACCAAGAAAAAACTCTTTCAGGATCATCCTCACCTATTCCTGAGTCACGTGGAGCGGCCTTTCCACCCTTTCAGTCAGGTGAGCGATGCTACCCATTGAGGACGCCCTCATGGAGGCCATTCTGGAAGATCAGTAAAGATCCTGATCAGATGAGGCTCCAAAGATCCTGAAGTCACCAAGTCCTGATACACCCTATAAATATCAAAGCATTTTAATTTAATAAATTATTCAGTAAACTAACCCATTTTTCCTGTTTCCTCTTTGGTGCTCTTTTCCTATTTTCCAGCTTTGAGCCACTGCGAACCCCAGCGCCAGTCCAAGGAACTGTAGCACCAACAATCAGCGTGAAATTGCACTCATTGTCATGGTCAGAAAATGACATCATCCTTGGTACTAATGTAAGAGACAAAGCTGCTTGCAGGGAGGCCAAGAAGGTGAAGTTAGCAGGCCTCCCTAATATCAAGCATACCATAGACCAACGCTGGGTGAAGGCAAAATATGCCCAAGTTGGTCCTATGGAAGCAAGTGAATTTTGGCCTTGTATGAGAGTAGGGGCATTAAAATGAACTAGCTTTGTTACAATGGAAAAAAGTCTGCTTCAGTTTTTGGGTGAACGGGGTCTTGAAACCCATTAGCTTTTTGCACTTTCCAGCTCAGGTTGGCCACTTTTACAATCAATCACCCAAGTTCAATCGATTACCCAATATAGCATTTTCCCAATGGAAGTGTGCACCTATTGGTACACCTCAGCTTAGACCCGCTTCCCTTGATTGATTGTTTTGCAAAATTTCCTTAAACCTCCCATGTTGAGACAATTTTCCCTGTTGGTCAACTTTTCCCCATAAATAAAATCCCTCACTAAGTACACCATTTTTTTATAATGATATCTTTGATGATCCAGTGCACGGACCTCTTTGCTGAGGTCTTGTGCTACATTAACCTTTCTATTTCAAACACAATAAAGATATCCCCTTGTGCACCGTTGGGCTGCCCCAGTTCCCTCCAACCAGGGACGCCTATCCCTTCTTACTCTGTGCACCGCGTCCTTTTTGGTTGGTTATTCATTCTAAAGATTGCACTCCTCTACTTTTTTATTATTGCTCCAGCACCCTCTGCTGGGCTCTAGTAACTTTTATTCTTGCAACTATTTCCCTGGCGTTGACCCTGTGCACCATGCACTACCACGCTGAAAACAGGAGAGTTATAGACACTCTCCTTACATTAGTCAATCAACCACTTTCTCTTACATGCATGAACTTTTTCTGTGTGTGACTTTCATAAAGCGTAAATGGGGTGCACCAGCTGTGGCTTTGGCTGTGGTCAGCTGCACCGCTGTTTCCTTTTTTTCAAAGGTTAAAGCATCTTGGTGTTATCTTGGCTGCCTCCAACTGAAAAAGTACCCACCCTTCATGCTTGTACCTGGTGGATATGGATGCTTTGTGGTCCAAAAGTCAGGATTCACTGACTTTCCACCAAACTTTTTTTTAAATTAGTAAATGGGTTTTACTTTGGCAGCACATTTGGATGATGCTGGCAGAATCTTTGAAGAATGGCCTGGGGGTGATGGACTTGGATAACGTTGGGCAATCCATTGCTGTTATGGGAATAGGGTCAATTACATCTAAAAACGCGTTTTATAAACAAAAACACCATATATACCTCTGAACCATATTTGCTCTCATATGGCTCAGGGATGTAACCAACTACTGTGTATCAAATCACCCCTGAAAACCCCCGTTTGACCTCTTCTATAACCCGCAGCACTCAGGAGGTTGAAAAGGAGCTGCGGTTACAATACAGAAATGTTTATGCCCCTGCTGAAGATATGGTGGGATATGTGGCCTCAGTAGTAAGAGTGGCCAAATATCCCTCTCCATTCTTTGATTCAAACACATATCAGGGTGACATGTTAATTCCAGATGATGAGATTTTTGGTGATGTGCTGGCGTTTTCTGCCTTGAATAAGGACCATTCAGGGTATTTCCTACTGACTGCTACCCTTTTCTCCCCTTTAGGGAAATTCATTATCACTATTCTGGTGGATACTGGCACCTCTGAAAACTTTTGGACCAAAGCCTAGCTGACTACCTTGAGATGAGTTACTTATCAGGTGGTATGGTTAGAGGAGGAGCGTCTCAAGTTATTCCCACGCTGAAGATATTTGGGTCAGTGGACTATCAAGTTGGCAAATATCACTTGTCTGACCACTTTCAAGCTATCAAAAACCTCTTGTACCCCATCATTCTGGGTGTGGAGTGGTGGCAAAAGTTTGACGTCAGAACCAACTTGAAAGAGAATACTCTATCCCTCACTAAAGAATGGTCACATTTTAGTTGTTCCTTTTTCTGAGGCTAACCTCCAGGACGATTTTCCCCACTGGCCCCACCTTCACACCCTCAGTCTCACCCCAATGTTAAAGCCCTCTGTGGAGGTTCCTCTACCTTCTTGTTTGGAGGGTTTTAAATCTTCCTTTGATGCAGCTTCAGCTGATGTATTACCTAATCATTCTAAGTTTGATTGTGAGTTTAAGTTCACTGTGGATCTGGTGCATATATCTTCCCCTATTTACCCATTGACTGTCCTGGAGGAAGATTCTTTAGATGTGTGGGTGAAGAAGCAGTTAGCCAAAGGCGCAATTTTTCAGCGTAAATCCCCTGTTTGCTCCCTGCTTCTCTTTGTGGAGAAGGCCAATAAAACCTTATACCCTTGTGTAGACTATGGGAATCTAAACAATGTTACTGTACCAGACCTTCATTCCATCCCTTTGGATTCACAGATTGCGCGTTATGTAGAGAAGGCTAAAGTCTTCTCCAAACTGGATTGCCTCAATGCTTTCAATCAGATCTGGATAAAGAAGGGACAGGAGTGGTTAACCGCATTCCATACCAGAAAAGGGATTTTCCAGTTTCAGGTTATGCCCTTTGGGCTTAAGAATGCCCCTGCTATCTTTCAACGCTGCATTGATGCTGCGTTGGGGGACTTGTTGGGGGTATGCACGGTTGCCTACATGAACAATATCCTGGTGTTTTCCCCTGATCATGAGTCACATTTTGTACACCTTCAGCAAGTGGTGGAGAGGTTAAGGGCAGCCTGTCTTACGCTAAAGATCAGCAAGTGTGAATTCTTCAAGTCCCAGATCAATTTTCTGGGCAACATCATGTTTGACTAAGGACACATGATAACTCCAGACAAGGAGAAGGCTATTTGTGAGTGGCCCACCCCCACTTCAGTCAAGGAATTGAGAAGCTATTTGAGTATGTGTACATTTTCTAAGAAGTTCATGCTCAATCTTCCTGAGGTGGCGGCGCCCTTATATAAGGCTGTGGTGCAAAGGTGCTTCAGTGGTCCCCCGTTTTGGAGGATGCTTTCCAAGCAGTGAAGTGCACCATGTTGTCCATGTCTGTCCTTTGCCATGTCAACCCTTCAAAAGAGTTCATTGTGTCTACTGATGCCTCCAACTTCGCCATGGTGGCTGCCTTGTTACAAGTAGGCAAAGATGGGATAGAGCATCCAGTGGGATATTTTTATAGGAAAATGTCTCTGCCTGAGTTGAATTACGCCGTTTATGACAAAGAGTTACTAGCAGTGGTGGAGGCGCTGACTTACTGGCGTCACCACTTGAATGGCTCTTCCCAACCTTTTCATGTATGTACAGTTCACCGTGCCCTCCTGTACTATTGCACTCCTCATGTCTTAACTCCACGGCAGACCTGTTGGCATGAGACCCTTGCCCAGTTTGCATCTTCTTATGAGTTCACCAAGGGTAAGGAGAATGGGTTGGCGGATGCTTTGAGCTGCAACCCTGCATTAGCTCCTGATCCAAAGGAGGTAGAGGTTCATAACACACAATTGATGATTCCGCCTAATGAAATTGTGTCTCAACTTCCCTCTCCACCAGCCAATGGGCTAGCGCTTGCACCTCTGGAAAATGTGGAGGAATACAGTATGTTCAGAAAGTAGTCCTTTCTCAGCCATTATCAGCTGAATATACTATGGCTCTTGCTAAGATTGATCTGAATCAGGAGGATCTAACCGGGGGCTATCATGTAAAGGATTAGATGGTGTGGTTTCAGGGGTGCCTATGGGTTCCTGCTGGACCACCGCACCTGTAAATCATCTGGGACCATCATGACAGAATCACTGTTGGTCATTCTGTGAAAGCAAAGACCTTGGAGTTAATATGATGCACTTACAATTGGAAGGGCTTGCCTGCTCAGGTTGGATGGGATTTTAAAGAGTGCCTGATCTGCAATCAGATGAAACCAAAATGTCAACCTTTGGCATGTTTGTTGGTACCAGTTCAAAATGCTGAAGGGCCCTGGACCACCCTATTGGTGGATTTCATTGTGGAAATGCCTATCTCTGATGGTTATGATGCCATCATGGTGGTGGCGGACCATTTTATGAAGTTTGTCCACTTTGTTCCTTGAAGTAAGACAATAACTGCAGCTGAGATGGCTGGGCTCTTCGTCACTCATGTGTTTGCACTTTTTGGGGTTCCTCAAGAAATTATCAGTAACTGAAGACCTCAGTTTACCCCCATCTTTTGGGAAGAGTTGTGTAAGACTCTTCAGATTCTCCCCTGCAATTCAACTGCCTATCACCCTCAATCAGATAATCATACTGAATGAGTGAACCAGTACTTGGAGCAGTTTCTACAGTGTTACACCGCCGCAGATCATTCAGATTGAGTTTCTCACCTTTCTATGGCTCAATTTAGCTACAACAACACTTTGCATTCTTTGATCATTGTTCCCCTTTTTTTGACAACCACAGTTTTAACCTCACCTTTAACATGGATCCAAGCTGTGGATCCAAAGTTGAAGTGGTGGTGGACTTTGCCAAGACTATCAAGAAGGTCCACCGGGGGGTTTCCACAAGTTTGGAGGTGGCAATGTGAGTATATAAGGAGAACGCTGATGGTAAGCAATGAGTGGGTCCAGCATACAAGGAAGGGGATCTTGTGATGCTTGGCGCTCATAACATCCCTATCAAGCAGCCATGCAAAAAGCTGGGACCAAAGAGGATTAGCCCTTACTGCATTGTTAGAAAGGTGAGCTATGCCTCATACCAGTTAGATCTTCTCTCTTCAAATTGGATCTTCTCTGTCTTTTATGAGAGCAAATTGATGTTGTTTTCAGGACCCCCACCAGAGACTCCCAAGGCTTATCTTGTGGATGGGGCACCAGAGTGGGAAGTGGATGAAATAGTAGCCTCCCATCATATTAAAAGAAGACTTGAGTATCTGGTATCTTGGAAGGGTTTTGACGCTGCAGAGAACAGTTGGGTATCAGCACATGACTGCATGCATGCCCAAGATCTGATTGAAGCTTTCCATAAGCATTTCCCTCAGGCTGCCAGATCTTAACCCAAACAAACCGTTGCTGCAATGAAGTTGGCCCCAGCCTACAAGAAATTTTCCCTGGAGCAAGCCCCTTGAGGAGGGGTTGAGCCTCGTTGAGAGGAGATGGCAATGTCATGGTTAAAAAATGACATCATCCTTGGGACCAATGTAAGAGACAAAGCTGCTTTCAGGGAAGCCAAGAAGGTGAAGTTAGCAGGCCTCCCTGACCTCAAGCATACCATAGACCAATTCTGGGTTAAGGCTAAATATGCCCAAGTTAGTCCTATGAAAGCAAGCAAAGTTTGGCTCTGTATGAGATTAGGGGTGTTAAAACAAACTAGCTTTGTTACAATAGAAAATAGTTTGCTTCAGTTTTTGGGTGAACAGGGTCTCAAAACTTGCTCATTTTTTTCACTTTCTAGCTCAGGTTGGCCATTTTTACAATCAATCACCTGAGTTTGGTCAATTACCCAATGTAGCATTTAGCCCAATGGAAGTGTGCACCTATTGGTACACCTCAGCTTAGACCCGCTTCCCTTGATTGATTGTTTTGCAAAATTTCCTTGAATTTCCCATGTTGAGACAATTTTTCCTGTTGGTCAACTTTTCCCCATAAATAAAATCCCTCACTAAGTACACCATTTTTATATTATGATATCTTTGATGATCCAGTGCATGGACCTCTTTGCTGAGGTCTTGTGCTAAATTAACCTTTCTATTATAAACACAATAAAGATATCCCCTTGTTCACCATTGGGCTGCCCCAGTTCCCTTCAGCCTGGGATGCCTATCCCTTCTTACTCTGTGCACCGCATCCTTTTTGATTGGTTATTCATTCTAAAGATTGCACTCCTCTACTTAAGTTATTCTTGCTCCAGCACTCTCTGTTGTGCTCTAGTAACTTTTATTTTTTTAGCACTAGTGGTGCCCAACCTAAAAGGGGGAGCTGCCACGCATCTTTATTTGAAAGTGGGCCAAACAAAGGGATTATCATAAAATTAACAAATTCCTAATATAGCCCCTAGGTTATCAGCCTAGGAAGCTATATCAGAAGGTGAGGAAGCTTTGGGGAAACTTTTTTCTGGTGCTCGCTTTAGCTGGCAGACCATAGCAGACAACATAGGGGTAGGGGCATCAGCAACATGAGGCATGAGGAGGTATAGCTGCAGGTTTTCTTTGTTTATGAGGCCAGCAGTATCCATTGCATCAACATATTGAGAAAATTGGTGCTCAGCAAAAGTGATGAGAGTCAGCACACAAGTAAAAGACTTGATGCAATTTTGGGTTTGGAGATAGTTGGGGTCAAAAAGAGAGGTTTTTGCTGTATTGATGCAAGCACAGCTTGCACCAAAACCAAGCTCCTCAATTTCATATTTAGCATCCTCATCAAAATGAAAAGGGAAATTTGGGATGGGTCTTTTAAATTTTATTTTTTTAATTTTATTCAAAGTAGGCTGACCTGTGGACAATACCACACCAATTGAGGGGAAATTGAATGAATGGGAAAGGAGGATAAAATCTGGAAAACCTCCATGCGCGGCATATGGTAGGCCAGGAACTCCATGGACTGCATTTTCTATTTGCTATCTCAGTTTGGGGCATTGGTGCACAACGCCAACACAGTCATAATCATCCCCTACCCAAAGTTCCTCTACCAGAATCAAACTTGGGGAGGCAGCAGTAGAGGTCCCTATTCTACCACTGGGGTATCCTCCCCTAGTAAATTTTATTCTAGCAACTATTTCCCTGGCATTGACCCTGTGCACCATGCAAAACCACACTGGGAACAGGAGAGTTATAGACACTCTCCTTACACCTATGCCAAGATCTAATTAAATTTTTCCATGAGCGTTTCCCTGGAGAAGTAGAGCCCAAGTCAAAGCAAGGTATCACTGCCACAAAGCTGGCCCCTGCCCACAAGAACTTTTCCTTGGCAAAAGCCTCTGAAGGGGGTGTGAAATCCCAAAGAACAAGAGGGTAATGTCATGGTTACATGGTATAATTGAGAGCACAGACTGTAGAGACAAGGCTGGACATTAGGAGGTCAAAGAGGTTAAGTTGAAAGGCCTTCTTGACTTAAAACATACCTTGAACCAACGCTGGGTACAGGCAATATATGCCCAAGTTGGTCCTGGGGATGTGCGTGATGCTCAGCCCTGCATTACATCCAGAGCATTAAAATGCACTATCTATGTTCCTAATAAGGACAGTACTTTACAGTTGCTCATGGAACATGGTTTTGAAATCCATTACTTTAATATTGTCAAATTGGGAGAGTTTATTGCAATCAATAACTCAAGTTCAGATAATCTTGAGCTACAGTACCCTGCAAGATAGTAGTGTGCACCAATTGGTTAGTTTAGGCTTAGCTCCACTCTCACATATTGATGATTCTCTTTCCAATGTTTAATAATGATCCCTTGAGACCAATCTTTCTTGTTGGTCAACTTTCCTTAAAATAAAATCCCCATTAGTTTTACATTTTTTGCATGATCCCTTGGGCAAACCTGTGCATGGACCTCCTCAAGGAGGTCTCTAACAATATTGACCACTTTATTTTAATAATATTAATGACAGTATCTGGTGCACATCTGGGCCACCCTGGTACCCTCCAGATTGAGGCACCCAAGTACCCTGACAGTAATCTCCACTTAGTTATGGATTTCCCTTTGGAGTTCAATTAAGTTTTGTTGTTTATTTGTTATCTCCTAATATACTCTGTATTGTATACCCTTGCCCTGAGTCCCTTTTGCTCCAGTACAATCCATGGTGCCTTGTTTTCAATATTGCTAATGACTAGTTCCCTGGTGGTGTGGCTGTGCATACTGCACCACCTCACTGGGAACAAGAGAGTTACAGATACTCTCCTGACAGTTTTTCACTCAGTGAAACTATAGCTATCTTTTCAAGGAGGACCAAAACTGGTTTAGAATTAGTAGCTTTAGGAATCCTAAAAAAAAGCAACTTATGAAATTTAGACAAGTTATCCTGGATATGTTCATGGGTTTGCCATGTTTACATGACTTTATTAAAGGGGTCAATGGCCAAGACAAGACTGGGTGCTAAGAGTCAAAAAGGTCAAGCTCAGGACCTTCCTGATTTAAGGCACACCTTGAACCAACGCTGGGCACAGGCAAAATATGCTCAGGTTGGTTCAGAGAAAGTAGATCTGCCCATCCATGTATAACAGCTGTAGTATTAAAATGGACATGCTACCATATAAATTATGATAAATAAATTCAGTTACTCAGTAAACTAAAGTTCAAATCTTAATCAATTTATGAAATTTTCAACTTGAGTCATCCTCAACTTCAATCTATCACTTGATTTTGGTCAATATCAAAGTACATTAACATGTTGGATGGAAGCATGCACTTATTGGTGCACCAGGGCTTAGTACCACTTCTACTAACCAATGATTTCCCTAAAATTGTATAAGTATGATTCTTTGAGACCAACCTTTCTTGTTGGTCTTCTTCCTTTAAATAAAATTCTCCATTTGTTTACATTTTTTAAAATTTATGGTTATTAGTGCAAACCTGTGTGTGGACCTCCTTGAGGAGGTCTTAAACAACGTTGACTGTTCTATATTCCTTAAAATATCTCCAATATCAAGGGCATTGTTGGGCCCCTTTGTTCTCTCCAAACTGAGGTACCCAAACCCCCCAGCACTTATCTCAACTTGGATAGGGGCTCCCTTGTGGGGCCCACCCAAGTGTTCCTGTTTATCAGTTTCCAACTACTCTACACCATGCTTTACTCCTTTGCACAGGGTTCCTTTGGCTCTGGTGCCCTTCACAGTGCTCTTTTTACTATATCCATGATGACAAGTTCCCTGGCACTATGGCTGTGCACTGTGCACTACCTCATATGGAACTAGAGAGTTATATACACTCACCTGACAGGGGTTTAATAACAGCAATAGCTTTGTCACTGCTGAGCTTTGGCATTAACCCTTTCACTGATTTCAAAAAAATTATCTATATTTTGGCCTTAAATTTAGCACAATATTCTTAGCTGATGTTCACACTCTCAAAGCTTATTTTGGTCCTTGTCATAACACAAATATTTGATAAATTTTGAAATAAATCTATATAAATCTTATTTTTATTGGATGCATATATGCATTTTTAGATTTACATACCCCTCAGTTTTTGAATGCATATACACGTCAAATCATTGAAAGGGTTAAACAAAAGGTTTGTAACTTAGACTGCTTGATAAACTCACATATTTTAAGCCTTTTACAGATTTTGTTCAATAAAGTCTGAGGGGGGGATTCCAAGAAGATTGTCAAAACTAATAAAAATGGTAGAATCTTTATTCCAGTGGGTGCATTATATATATAACATGTGATACTCTACAAACTTTAACTTCAACTTTTACTTTTGCAGCTTTATCAGCTGCCTCTGTAGTGGAAAATCCTAAATCAAACTAACTATAACCAAAACTTCCTTTGAGAAATGTAGCAGCAAGAAATAACTTCTCCTGCTGCTCAGATATCTTCTCAATGAAGATAGGTCAACTACCCCACAATAAATGTGGATGGCATGGTGCACCAATGATATTGGCATAGAATTGGAAATCTGGTGGTACAACATATGATTATAGCAGAATCAGAGGAATAAGTCCATAGGGTGTGGACCTCTGGCATTATTTGTAAAATGCCCTGCAAGCACTGGGGATTCCTGGAATGTACACTTGTTACCAAGGGGATTAGCACAGTCATTAGGATGGCCCCTTTTAGCTACAGTGGCATACTGCCAGTTATTCTTATTAAACATGAAATATTCTTTCCCTATGGTATGTTTATTAGCTTAGGTGAAGTCAAATTGAAACAGTTATTAGCAATCAAGTGTTGCTAATGAGAAAATTGTCACAGCATCAGTTATAGCTTCTAAGTTTAGATCATATCAGATTTTATTTGCAATTTTGGTTTATCATATCCAACTAGTAAGTTTTATGTAGTTCCAGAATAATTTAAAATCATACTAAAATACAGCTATGCAATAACTTATATGTAAATATATTACACTATAAAAACTTGTTACTTATATGCATGACTTATTAAGAACTTAAAGAACAATACCTGAGTTTAGTTCAATTTAGATACTTTGCTTCTAATATATACTATGATTAGCTCTAGTTAAGCGTTGTAAAGTATTTGACTTATTTTCAGCCTACAAGACAAAATATAAACTTATTAAAACATTGTATAATGTTTTAATTTAACTATAATTGTTCATGATTACCCTGTATTACCAGAACTTTGGTTCACTAGCCTTATTTCAGATCCATTTGAAATTAATTTACTTTTTAGGAATCAAATATACATATTACTAGTTCGTTTAATCTTATAAAAGGCTAATAAAGATCATATGATTTTTAGTAATAAATGCGCATTATGATGTTTAAATGAGAAATAAAGATAAGTTCAGTTTCAAGCTAAAGAGCATATTTGATTTTTCTGTACTAATAGAAAAATAGATGTTATAATAAAAAATAAATATTATATAGAAGCATTATTATAATAAATTTGCCTAATCTTAAATGTACATGAGATAATTAATAGTAATATATAAGTTAAATATTTAAATTGTTTGGCCTTTAACTAAAGTGTAATTAAGAAAGTATGTTATTTCTAGTTTAATATAAAATTATCTACATAGCTTAAAATTAATTTAGCTAAGCATTTCAAGCTATCTTATAAAATTCAACAGTATAATAAAGTTTAGATAAGATGATACAATGTCGTAACAGATTTATTAGCTTATAAATATTCAAATAAAATTTAAAAAACATTTTTTCGTGTATTCAAATTTTTAATCTTTCTAACAATAATGTTAAATATAATTCAAAGTTGTTCTAATGTATGTCAAAGCTTAACTATATTCTCTTAGCTTGCACTTTATTTTAAGCCATCTTAACCTCCTTGGACCGGTCACGACGGCTAAGCATTTGAAGACGATCTTTATCCAGCTTGAGTTTAATAATCTGACAATTAGATGGATGCACGCCAACATTAACAGTAGCACCTAAATGTTATATTTAATAATTTAAGGCTATTTACCGTTAACCTTATCACGAGTCACTCTTTCAACATAAATAACATATTTTTGCGATAGCATTGAATAACCTTTCCTTCACGGCCCTTAAAAGTTCCGCGCATGATCTTACTTCATCGTCTTTGCGAACTGGAGCAGTACGAACCTAAACATTTTAGATGTTTGTTTGGAATAAAAAGATACATTATATTTTTCGCGGAGTTCTTTAGCAAGGCTACAGCTCATAATTTTATGGCGGACGGATGAAGGAGCCTGAAAGTGAGCCTTACGGCACTTACGGCGAGAAAAAGTGACATCTGACCTTGATGTTAATTCAACACTTGAAAACTCTTGCTTTTAAACTGCATATTTACCTTTACTATACTTCATTTTAAATAAGAATAAAGTACGACAAAAATATGTCAAGTGTAAAGAGAAAGG